>WOXC01008809.1:0-133043 GCA_011680675.1 Gymnobelideus leadbeateri | reverse complement strand
ACTCCTTATGTAGAAATTTGCTCTAGTGACAAGGACTGTCAGTCTGTAATTTACAGTCTTGAAGAGTTGCCTAATGAAATGAGTTCAGTGACTTGTCAGGCATCATACAGCAAGTGTGTACCAGTGGCAAAATTTGAAAGCAGATCACCATGACTCTAAGAAGAAAGCATGTAATTTTCTTGGTGAAGAAATAGGAGACTATAGGCTAGAAAGTCATATTTGTCAGTATTTGTACATTGTTATATGTAGTCACTGTATCAGATTATTTTTTGCCTAATTATTTTTCTATTTTAAAAGAGGGAGCTCTGTCTTGAAGGCAGAGAAGATTATTGTTGCTTTCCCCCACAATGGATTATAAAGCCAACAAATGTATTTTAAAAGTAAAGTATAGATAAGTGATCAAAAAAGAGCATTCCTAATTTTTTCATGATCGTCATCATCATCACCTGCATGAACTTGAGCAAGTCACAACTCTCCTAATGTATGATACTCTCTGGATCTCAGTTTCCTAATCTACAAAACAGGGTTAAGACACAACCAAGATGGTGGCATAGAAGCAGGAAAACTCTGTGCTCCCCCTATAACCACCTCAAATACCATTAAAATGACTCTAAATAAAATTTAGGGTGACAGACCACAAAGTGACAGAGAGAAACAAATCTCCTACTAAAGGCAGCCCAGCAAGCCAGCAGGAAGTGTCCATTGCAGTGTGCTGGGAGCAGCACCCAGCCCTGCATGAGCCTGTGGTTTTAGCCCCAGGGCACACCAACCACCTACAGCTGGAGGGACTTCAGGAGCAGCTGCAATGGTTTCCAGAATTATCAAAGCATAAATGCCAAAGAAAAAGTGAGAGGTCAGTGTAGACTTTATGGTAACAGGTGTTCCAGGAGTGTGGTCCAGTCTCTGCCCTAGGAAGGAGAAGCAGCTGAGGTGTGGTGGCCACTTCCAGATGTTTGCTTCAGAGTTCCTGGCATGCAGGTTGTAGGGGGACCCAGAGACCATCCTGAGGGAAAATCACTCTTGCTTTAACTTGCTTGGATATGGATTTCAGTCTAGGATGGAGGTGTTTGACCAGGTGCAGCCAGTGGAGGCTTCAGAAGGGGCAGCCAACTAATAGCTCTGGTAGCTGGAAAAACCCCAGTGACTTGGGACAAAGCTCTCCTCTCTGGAAGCAGAGTTCTACTGTGGCAGAAAGCCCAAAGGTCAAGTAATTGAGTGGCAACATGAGCAAGCAAAGGAACCAAAGCAAGCACAGCAATCTGACTTTAGATTCTTTTGGGGGGACAAAAAGGATCAAAACATGGGAGAGGAGGAAGAGAATGAAGTTAGGACTCCTGTAACCAAAAGTTTCCCAGAAAAATATGAACTAGTTATAAGCCATAGAGGAGCTTAAGAAGGATTTTGAAAACCAAATAAGAGAAATGGAGGGAAAAATGGGAAGAGAAATGAGAATGATGGAAGAAAATCATGAAAAGAGAGTCAACACCCTGAATGAAGAAAATAACTCCTTAAAAAATAGACTAACTCAAATGGCAAAAGAGGTTCAAAAAGCCAATGAGTAGAAGAATGCCTTAAAAAGCCAAATTTGCCAGATGGAAAAAGAATCTCAAAAGCTCACTGAGGAGAATCATTCCCTCAGAATTAGACTGGAGCAAATGGAAGCTAGTGACTATGAAAAATCAAGATACTACTAAACAGATCCAAACAAATGAAAAAAAATAAAAGGCAATGTGAAATATCTCATTGGAAAAAACACAGATCTGGGAAACAGATCCAGGAAATATAATTTTAAAATTATTGGACTATCTGAAAGAGATGATCAAAAAAAGAACCTATAAATCATCCTTCAAGTAATTCTCAAGGAAAATTGCCCTGATGTTTTAGAACCAGAGGGCAAAATAGAGGTTGAAAGAATTTATCAATCACCTCTTAAAAAGATCCCCAAAAGAAAATTCCTAGGAATATTACAGCCAGCTATTGGAGTTCCCAGATCAAGGAGAAAACATTACAAGCAGCCAGGAAGAAACAATTTGAATATTGTGGAAACACAATCAGGATAACCCGGGTTCTGGCAGCTTCTACACTGAGGGATCGAAGGGCATGGAATATGATATTCCAGAGGGCAATAGAGCTGGGAATAAAACAAAAAATCACCTACCCAGCAAAAGTGAATGTCATGTTTCAGGGGAAAATATGGTTCAATGAAATAGAGGACTTTCAAGCATTCTTGATGAAAAAAACAGAGTTGAATGGAAAATTTGACATTCAGATATATCTTGTATCTGAATGCAAAAGAGGCATGAGGAGGTAAACAGGGAAAAGAAATCATAAGGAACTTCTCAAAGTTGAACTATTTACATTCCTACATGGGAAAATGATAATCATAACTTATGAAACTTTTCTCAGTATGAGAATAGTTGAAGGGAATATAAATGTGGGAGTATATATATGCATACATATATATGCATACATATATATGTATACATATATACATGTATATATGTGTATATATATATGTTTATGTATACATATAAATATATGTTTATATGGGAGGGTGTATGAATACATATGTGAGCATGTGTATATACGTGTACAGGTATACATAGAGAAAGGGCACAGGATCAATTGAATAGGAAGGTATAATATTTAAAGGGTGAAATTGAGAGGTAAGAGAGTAATATAATAAGAGGAGATGGGGACAGATATAATAGGGTAAATTATCTCCTATAGAAGAGGCAAGCAGAAACTGTTAAAATGAAGGGGAAGAACGGGAAGGCAAAAGGGAATGGGTCAACCTTACTCTCATTGAATTTGGCTTAGGGAGGGAATAATATGCACATTAAATAGGGTATCTCGCCCTACAGGAGAGTAGGAGGGAAGGGGATGAGAGGAGGGATGATGGAGGGGAGGGCAGGTTGGGGGATGGAGGGAAGTTAGATGTACACTCTTTTGTAAATGGACAGGGTCAAAGTAGAGAATAGAACAAATAGGGGGTGGGATACGATGGAGGAAAATATAGTCAGTCTTTCACAATATATCCACTATGGAAATGTTTTGTGTAGCTATGCATGTACGACCCATATTAAATTGCTTATTTCCCCAGTAAGCATGGGTGATGAAGGAGGCAGTGAGGGAATCTGGAATTCAAAGTTTTGGAATAAAATGTTTAAAAAAACATTATTATTATTATTATCACTACTACTACTATTATTATTATTTTCATGCAACTGGGAAGTAAGATGTACAGGCACTGAGGTATGGGGATCCATATTACAAAATTGGAGGGATTGAGAGGGTATAGGAGACATCAGATTGGGGGAGGTGGTACAGTGGGATTGCTGGTTTGGGGTGGTTGGTAGGGGAGGTATGGGGAGAAAATTTGTAAGCCAAAATCTTGTGGAAATGAATGATATAAACTAAAAAAAAAAAAAACCCAGAAAATTTAATTTTAAAAACAGGGTTAGAATACAGGATTTCTAAGGTTCTAAGCAACTCTAAATCTATGATCAGAAGCTTATAATTACTAAACATATGAACACTTTGCATTGCTTAATTAATTTCACAAAATTGAGCATCTTTTAAAATAGTGACAATATGATCTTTTGACTTTCTTATATTTTAGAGAAACTATGTCTGATGCTTTTGTTTACCACATAGGAAAGAAAAACTAATTTCACTTCACTTCTCATTAGAATGGAACATAGTTATTTCCTCTCTTTTGAATAGATGTAAGAATTGTTCAGTTGTGAGCTAATGATTTCAATCAAATAATTTCTTATTAGATTTCAATTCTTTTTATTTACTACTTTACTTATTACTATATAGTTTACTACCATATTTCCAAATTCAAACTTTATTATTAAGGTAAAGTCATTTCTGTCTAAATTTAGAATTCTTCTCATGAATTCTACTTGCAAGAAAATTCTGTTTTTAGTGGAAGATTTCCATATTTAACTGTAATATAGAGGTTGCTGTATTGTTAGGACCATAGGAAATGATTTGTCAAGTTAATTTTACTATTAAGAAATAGGTGACAATAATGCTCCAAACAAAATTTACCTTATTTTACTCACAACTGGTAAGCAACTTCAAAATAATATTCTTTCCAAATGAAAAATGAAGGAAAATTAAAATCTTTATGAAAGCATATTTGGAAGGATCTAATATATCCTTTATAAAATGCATTATTAAAGTCCTAATCCCTTATAGAAAGTTGGACATATGATTAAATGTAAATGTCTATTATCTCTGGGAAAGACTAAGTGTTGGCTTTCCATAAAGATTCAATAAGGAGTAATGAAATACCTTTGTCACACAATCAGTAATTTCGGTAACCTCACTAAAAGATGCTCACTTTCCAAGTGGCATACCATTATCATCATTAAATGAGAGAGCAAAAAAGAGAGTATGAATATACTGTGAGTGCATAGTTATGAATGACTGTCAATTTACAAACCGCATGAAATAAATTTGTAGTCACTTGTGAAGTTGCAAAAGTAAGTGAATAGAAATAGTTCTAAGTTGATCTAGGCCTGGGGTGCCACCTGCTGCTCAGATCAGGAAATGCCTAACCCAATGTTTCTTGTATATCTTATTTCTCACCTTTCAGGAAGGGAGATTTTGTCCTTGGGTTACAATGCACCCCCCTTTTTTGGTCATTCTCTAATGACCTGTAGCTAAATTAATTTTACTTTAAGAAATCTTTTCTAAACACATATAGCATATCCTTTTTTTAGCTCTTCTCTCCTTTCCTTCTCACTTGCTTATTCATCTCCCACCTTTATTTGTAATTCAAACACCAAAATGAAATTTTTAAAATTATACTGAACAGAAGACTAATCACTGCTTCATGAATTTGAGTTAAATATATTTATCAAGGCAGGAAGGAGGAGTCTCAAATGTCAAGAGGACATTAGACAAAATAAAGAAACAATACTAAGTTACAGGACACAGTTTAAATCCCAACTTCTATGATTATTTTGTATTTATATTCAAGTAAATCACTTAAACCATTGGATTTTAATCTATACTACAGATTCCCAAAGTGGACAATGGCATCCTTGGGCAGGGGTGCTGAGAACAGTGTATTTGCAAGTGTGGGGAGGCAGGGGAGGCAGGGGAGGCTTAGTAGCCTCACGTACAATTCACTGGCAGTGAAAACGTAAGGAGAGAAGAGAAGAGAAGAAAATTTGGGGGGAAAAGTGTCTCACATGTGTCATAGAGTTAAAGTCATAGTTGTCTAGGTTCAGAGTTAAGAGATGGTTCAATTCTGAAAGAATTCAATCAGACCTTCTCTTTAGCCAAAGGGAGGATTATTAACACAAAAGCATGTGGGCCTGAGACTTAGCAAGGAGCTAAACAAAGGTATTGATATAGGACAAGGACCAGACTTATATAGACAGAAAGCTATATAGCCTATAGAATGATAATATAATTTTAGGATTTCTAAAGAGGGTTGGAGATTTAGGGACAAGATAAGTCTTTCAAGATGAGGATGATGAATCACAGTAGATAAGGGATACCAGGGAATTTTTATGATGGGAGGGAGACAAAGAATTTTATGGTCCAGGATAATGGGAAGTTTTTTGTGATATTTCAAGAGACTTTAGGACACCAGGGAATGAGTAACTCAATCTTTAGGGCATCTCTGTATTTTAGGGTACCTTTAGAGTATAAACCAGGGAAAGGGCAACTCAACCTTTAGGGCACCT
Organism: Gymnobelideus leadbeateri; assembly: GCA_011680675.1. NCBI lineage: Eukaryota > Metazoa > Chordata > Mammalia > Diprotodontia > Petauridae > Gymnobelideus > Gymnobelideus leadbeateri. The sequence goes on along the minus strand of WOXC01008809.1, from coordinate 127,332 downwards.
CTAGGGTATCTGCATCATTTCCCCACTCAACCACTGGGCAGGAGAATTCATTTGGGGAAAAGGGGAAAGGCCATAGTTTTTAGTAGCTATTTCCTGCTGAACAGGGGTGAAGAGTCCACTTAAGGGACCTCGAATAGTTTGAGGTGGGTTGATCAGCATGGTGGTGCAGAATTCTGTGCCAGTAGAGTCCAGGGTGGAGAGAGGCAAATCACTCCAGGACACCAAGGGTAGGTGCTGGTATCCTAAAAGCTGAAAGTGGAATTTCTGCAGACGAGAAGACACAAAGCAGACCAGCAGGTTAAACAATTGCAGACCAAGTATAAGAGCACAGAAAATAGTTAATAATGGGGTCACAATGGGGGAAAGAAGGGAGAGGTACCACATCCTCCAGAAGGAGGTAGAGGGTAATATCAGCGGATGTCTTACATTCAAGAGGCTACCTGTAATATCTTTTCAGTGCTCAAAGGATAAATTCCATGTAGGGTCTTCAGGGAATAGGGGGAGAGCTGTGGGGAGTAAGCTAGTATCCAGGAATGATGGTGACTCACCCAACAATCATGTACTCTGCCCTGCCCCATAGAGTGTCCTATTTGAATTAAGGCATTAAACTTCCAGTCCTAAAGAATCAGTGGGCTAGAAACAGAAGTGGTTCAAGGTGGGACATAACATAGCTAGAGAGCACACAGGCAAGTCCTCATGACTGGCTTCAAGGCATAATCTCCTCCAACTTCTATGGCTAGTCACACCTTGCATTTTATCTCACATCTCACATCCTGCCTCCTGCTTGCTTCATCTGCCTCAGCACTCTTCTTGTCTGCCTCACCATCCATCCAAATGCTTTTGAGAGAGGGACAAAGGAGTTGTCCCTGCCCAAGTTGAGGTGGTGAGGGGAGTAAAATGAAGCAGTGTCCCGAGGATAAGAAGAATGTGGAACAGGTATTCTTGTTGCATGACCATCTCAGGTGGACAGCTGATAGTCTAGGAGACATAAATCTGACAGATAAGTTCAATATGCAGGGCCCAAATAGAGAATAGAGGAAAACAAAGAAAGAAACCAAGAGCCTTATGATGCTATTATTTACTTTTGACATACAGGATTATCTGATCTTGTTGTTTTTTCAAAAGTTTCCAACTCTGGTTCTAGGTCATTTAGGAGGATTAGATGCTATTGAGGATTCAATTCTATACATGTAAATATAAGTAACAACACTTTGCAGGTGTAAGCTTTCTACCCTTGAGTTTAATAGTTATACAGATAAATTTACTTATAAGAGATTAATTTTTACTTCAGTTGTCATAAAAGATTTGGGAGGATCCATAAGCAATTAATTCCAAAAAATGCATATCAATAAATTGACTCCAGTTATCATGAAAAAAACTTAGGAAGATCTTTAAGTAACTGATTCCAAAACAGAACATGGGGCAGTGAGGTGGTGCAGTGAATAGAGCACTTGTCCTGGAGTCAAGAGGACCTGAGTTCAAATTTAGCCTTAGTTAGTAACATTTCCTTGCTGTGTGACATTGGGCAACTCACTTAACCCCAATTGCTCTCCAAAAAAAAAAAAAAACAGTACATACCAATAAGTTGCTTATAATAAAATATGTTTGCACATGTTTTATACACAAAGTATAAACAGGTATTATTTCCTCAGTAGTAACAAACTTTGAATGAAGTCAACTTTCCCAATAATGCAAAAGTACTCCAGAATTTACCTCCTTTTAAGAAATTTGCACTGGAATTCTTTTCCTCAAATAGAAGACATTTCTGATCTAGTTTCAGTTATTAATAGAATAACAGGTCCCTCAATCAGTTGTACACCAATTATTATGCTAAATTATTATATTCAATTATACTAAATTATTGTACTCAATTATTATAACATCACTTTGAAACATTTAATGACCTTATTCCATACAGACATATGTCTAGTAACAGGTCGATGACCAAGTTCTTTAATATATTAAAGGGAATATAATCTGAGGCTGGATAGCTCAGATCTCAAAAACACAGTTTCTTATAGTAGCTCAGATGTATCTCAGTCTTAGTCTATGGGATAATGATTCAACATTGTGTTTGCACCTTTGTTTCACAAACTTCTTTTCCCTCTCTCTATTCCCATATCATTAAGAAAGAATGTTCTGGGGCGGCTAGGTGGCGCAGTGAGTAGAGCGCCGGCCCTGGAGTCAGAAGGACCTGAGTTCGGATTCGGCCTCAGACATTTAACCCACACAAACAAAAACCTAGCCGTGTGACCTTGGGCAAGTTACTTAACCCCAATTGCCCTAAAAGGGGCGGCTAGGTGGCGCAGTGAGTAAGAGCGCCGGCCTTGGAGTTGGGATGACCCGAGATCAAATCCGGCCTCAGAAAATGAGCACCCCCACATAAATAATGACTAGCTGTGTAACTTTGAGCAAGTTACTTAACCCCAATTGCTTTAAAAAAAAAAAAAGAATGTTCTTCTCCAGGGATTTACTATTTTACCCAGTTGTTTGAAGTATGAAATAACAACACATTCAGATTGAAAAGAGCAAAATTTCACAAGTTTATTGTGCTTACATATCTTTCACTGACCACTTGCCTTGATTACAGAAATTTGCCATGAAAAGGAAAGGCAAGGACATGATTATATAAAACATTTTTCCAGTCATAGTTTTTCAACCATGAATCATCAATTCCACCTCATAGCCAGACTCAGGAAGAGTCAAGTGAAAAAGATTCCTTTTCAAAGGAAAACAATGAAGGAGGATCCCATTCTAGACTGAGACTAGGATTGTCCTCTCGGTTTTTCCAGACACAGACCAAATATAAGCACAAGTAAAGTTACACCTGAAACAGTCACATTCTCTCTGAGTAACTTGTGGCATTTCTCTCAGAAAGTAGATTATTGAGTATTGACTATTGATGGATTTGTATGATCCATCAGACAACTCAAAACCGTTCATTATAGTGCCAAGAGCTTTTAGCTCAGATGGCAAATTCCAATTAATAACAAAATTTTCCCCAGGACCCACATTTCAAATTTAAACTTGTCCTCATTCAAAAGCCAATCTTTATAGATCATTTATATATATATATATATATATATATATATATATATTTGCAAATTCTCAGCATGCCAAGTTCCCTGTTTAGGAACTCCATAGCCAAACAAGCCCTTTGGCAATCTTATAAAATTAGGGAGGATGGAGAGGGGCCCCTGAGAAGGGGATGCCTCCTCCACCCCATAGGACAGAGTTATTATGGGCTGTGTTTCTGACTAGCCCTGAGGACTGCTCTGAATGGGCAGAATCCTCCTTTCTATACAACACACACACACACACACACACACACACACACACACAGAGTAATTAATTACCAGCTTTAGGTTTTAGAATTAAAACATAACCAGCAATCTTATAATTTTCATAAATGATAGTCAAATTGGTTTAGCTGTAGCACAAACAATAACCTTCAGATGACCTCAGTTGTATTCCCAGATCATATAAAATTATTGATAGAAGGATGGACTGTTTTAAATCACAAATCCCCAAAGTGCCATAAAATACCAAAAGGTGTTTGCCTTGGGGAGGAAGTTCAGGGTTTTTTCCCCCTCTAAGGCAAGAATATACCCAATTAAACTAGCCTTATCTCAGTATCAAAGTTTAAGAACTTGGAGACAACTGTTGCCTTCTTACCTCATGGGAGGTACTTCCAGGCTTTCAGCCCCAGGGGCTCAGGGCCATTACCAGAGGGTCCTTCACAGTAGCTGATGCCCCTTCCCCCTCCTTCCTTTTACCAGGTAGGGGGAAAGTGAGTTTGCAGGTGAGGGAAGGATGAAGCTCTCTTTTCCTAATCTGATCTGGGATGAGAGGAGTTAAAAGAAAAACTCCAGGGCTGTTTGCAGTCATACTGAGATACCCTCTTGACTGAAAGGGAGGGAATGGGGAAGGGAGTGACCAGTGTTTTCAGGGGTTGTTCCAAAACCCCTTAATGATGAATCAAAAAACCTGGGAAAACCATAGAATCTGCTAAGCCGTCTTTTTTTTTTTAGCTGTTCTAACTTTTCACTTCTATGCCCATTCCTTAAAAATTTAGAGTGGGACATTGAACTTTTCAGACCCACAGTCACGAGACTAGTACCCTTTCTTAGGATACCTGAAGCACAAACCAGTGGCTCTGTTTCTCAGAAAACACCTGCTTAAGGCCAATCCAAGGACACAACAAACCTAGGAGAGAAACTTAGAAAATTCACAGTAGGTTTGAATATAATTGCTATCAGTATCAAATTATTGGAACAAATTAGCTTGCAAATGAAAATTTAATAGGCCTTTAGAATCATACAAAAAGATTTTGCAAAAACATTTTAAGTATCACAAATCCCCAAAGTGCCATAAAATACCGTTTACCTTGGGGACCAAGTTCAGTTTTTTTTTCCCCTAAGGCAAGAATATACCCAATTAAACTAGCCTTACCACAATAGCAAAGTTTAAGAACTTACTCAGTAGGAATTCCTCTACACACAAGACTACACAATGCTGAGAAAATCAACTCTGTATTCATCATCCCTAGTGGTAACATTTTAATTTCTAAGACCCAATACTCTGCATATAAAGTTTTAAGTTAACAACATAGGGTACAGAGACTTAGAAACCAGGGTGCTGGTATCCCCAAAGAAAAATAGGCACAGAGGCCTACAGGGCACAAAGACCCGGAAACTAGGGTGCAGGGAGCCCCAAAGAAAGCCAGATGCAGAGGCCCACCTACCAACCTCTCCCAATGTCCCACAGGGGAGGGGAAGACACAATACAAGGTAAACCAGAGTGCAGGGGGAACAACACAGGGTAAAAAGTTCACTCAAGCAGAGCAAGGTATGTTTACTTTGAGTTTTAGTAACCAATATCTTACTAAGTTCGTTTTGTTTAGAGATCCCCTTTACAAATCACTTTCCTAGATTATAATGAGGTCAGGCCTTGTTACAGTGGAACACTAGGCACTTTTCCTTAAGATCTCCTCCCAAAATTTCCCTCCTAGCAGCCTCCTAGCAACCTCTCACCTCTTATTCCAGCATCTCAGGACAAGAAGAGAGAGAACAAATGTGACTGATCCAGCACAAGGGCATCCCTTTATATGAGGGTCCACAAATCGACTGACCACCCAAAAGTCAGTGGAGCTTCAGATGCCGCTGGCAGTGTCTGGGCACTCCAGTAGTCCTGCTGCTAGGAAAACAGTAGGAGCAGAAAGATCTGGGGAAGAGAACAAAGAAAAGTGTACCTACCTTTTATCCCAGTGGCTAGGAGAAAATCATCAGAGTCCAATTAATACTTGGACTCCCAGGTTTCTACACCAAAATGTCAAGGTTCAGAGTTGCAAGAGCTGGTTCAATTTTGAAAGAATTCAATCAGACCTTCTCTTTAGCCAAAGGGAGCTTTACTTAGCAAGGAGCTAAACAAAAGTATTGATATAGGACAAGGACCAGACTTATACAGACAGAAAGCTATACAGCCTGCAAGATAATAATATAATTTTAAGGTTTCTAAAGGGGGTTGGAGATTTAGGGACAAGATACATTTTGCAAGATAAGGACACAAAATGAGGATAAAGAATGACAGAAGATAAGGGAGACAAGGGAATTTTTATGAGGGGGAGAGGGAAGACAAGGAATTTTATCGTCTAGGATGAGGGGAAGTTTGTGGTATTTCAAAATAAGGGGCGACTGACTTTAGGATGCCAGGAAATGAGCAACTCAATCCTTAGGGCATCTTTGTATTTTAGGGTGCCTTTAGAGTACAAATCAGGGAAGGGCAACTCAACCTTTAGGGCACCTTTGTATCCACATCAGTAGTGAATGCATTATTTTCCAAATAAACACACAAAATGCAAACTATAACAGATCAGTGTTCAAGATCACTGACATGTCTTAACAAGCAAGTGTCAGCATGAGAACACATCAAGAATTGTCAGGAAGTTCAGCCTGCATAGGGAGGAATAGGTGAATGTAATGGCTTATTTACAGTATAACCCTATACTGTTACATGATGCAATACTGAATAATCAAAATTTTAATGCAGGAAAAAACACAAACTTATAAAAATTATTAATTTAAGGTACATAATTTTAAAATTTATATTTATTTGAAATGACTATTAAAAAGAGACTAAAAGGTTAAAGAAAGTAGATTTTGAGGGGGGAGGACGGTGGTGAGTATTTTTTTTTTTAAAGGGAGTGGTAGGCCAGATAATTTGGGGAACTACTGGTCTATACTATAAAATGAGAGAGTCAAATTAGACATCTTCTGAATTCCTTTTAAATTCCAGATTTATGATTTTATGAATTTCTAAGGGCATTATAAGCTCCAAAAATATTTTTGGGCCATCACTAAAATTTCCATTCCATTCATCACTTCATTTTCTAATTGACCTATATTTTTTTGTTTTGTTTTGTTTTTTTCTAATTACATCTCCTCTCAAGAGATAGAAGGGATCTTAGAAAATTGAATCATGATCATATGAGAAATATTACATATTCTTCATAACTTTAACTTTTATTTTTTTTTTTTGGAGGGCAGTTGGGGTTAAGTAACTTGCCCAAGGTCACAAGGTTTTTGTTTGTGTGTGCGTTAAGTGTCTGAGGCTGGATCCTAACTCAGGTCCTTCTGACTCCAGGGCCGACGCTCTATTCACTGCGCCACCTAGCTGCCCAAACTTTAACTTTTAAATGCCATTATTGCAACCATATTTCTTTCTATCACTTTTCATGTGAATATGATTTTTTCTAGCATTAACTTGGGTTATGTAAACTGTTGATAGCCAATCTGACAGTATCAATGGTAACATTATTTCTAAGGGTAAACTTGTTCCCAGTTCAAAACAGGCTTTGGGACACATTATACTTATAAATGTTTGTGATACAATGGAGTGAAGATGAAAAAGTCAAGTACGGATGGGGGAGTAAGGAAAATATTAGTTCAAATCTTGCTTCAAATATTTTGCAATTGTAGGATCCTGAAAGTCACTAAAGCTACCCTTAGTTTCCCTATCTGTAAAATGAGAGAGTAGGACTTAATGATAACTCTCTACCTACATGGTTCCTTCTTCCACTAGTGAGTTCTTCCTGGAACTTCCATTTTGATGGAAAGCACAAGAAAATCACCCTTTATTGCTCTCATATCTCTATTTTTCACTGAAAAGTCTTTGCCACCATGCCTCAGCTGCCTTCTCACCCTGGATGTTCTTCAGCCACTGTGGCTTTTTTACCCTCTTCCTCTGTGTTAATCTTTCTATCTTGATGAGGTCCTCCAAGGACATCTATTTTGAGGAGAGTCTAGGCTTTCATCCTTCATTTCTTTCTTTACTTTGCTTTAGATTCTCCTTACTTAACCACCATGCCCCACAGCTTTTCAACTCCCTTCAGTATGTGGTCTTTCCTCCATTAGAATGTAAGCTCCTTGAAATCAAGTAGTCTTTTATTCCCATATATTCATATCCCTAGTCCTTAGCGTGGTGCATTGAACATAATAGGTGCTTAACAAAAGATTAATGATTTGTTGATCCTACAAATTGATCCAATTAGATGTGTTAGTACAAGGATTTTCCAATCACAATTTGAAGGCAATAGGAAAACATATCATTCAAGATCCTGGAAATTTATTTGAACTTAAACTTTACTATTAAAAACATAATAATTTATGTTAAAATATTAAAAACACACAAATTAGTTTTTTCAAAGGTCACATATTATGCAAATATATAATATATCCTATTTAACATATTAATAATGCCAACACAATGACTTAAATGTAACAGATATTTAATAAACACATTAAATTAATGAATTAAACAAGTGATATTCAGAAACTGATATTCAGAAATCTCACTTACATGCTTACCCTATTCACATATTGATCCTCTCTTAACTTTTCTTATCTCCAATTCTGACTCAAAAAATGCCTATGAAAGAACAAATTTCAATCAAGAATAGAATCCCTTATTGTTTGCTTAAATTTCCCAGGAAAGTCTTTGTTCAGTTTTGTTTTGTTTTTAAACTCAGAAAGCAACATGACCAAATAGTCTATTTACCTGATTGACTACAGTGGTATGCTTTCATTTGAACAAATACCAAGAAAAGGCCAGATAGATATGAATTACAATGCCGGGTTCAATAATCTACTTTCTCATTATTTGAAATGTATATATGTAATATAGTACAAATACAATGCAAACATATCATATACATCTCAATTTGCTTCCTTTCTTCATTTCAAAGTGTCACAAGTTCTTTGAAAATATTGCATACAAATAATTATTTCCTTTGTTCCACTAAGGAGTCAGCTGCATTATTTAAGGTAAAATTGTTTTTGAAAGGAGTCCATTTGAAGATAGAGCTGGGTTCTCTGTTGCTGACCCAGTTCCTGATAGCTCAAATGAGCACCAGAATAAAAAAAATGTTATCTCCTTCTGCTCTATTTTAAGAAGTTAAACACCCATGAAATGGAAATCTATTATAGGCTAATGGGAACATCTGGAAAGCGGTCATCTAAATGCTATCTGGGAAATACAGGCTCTATAGTCTAAAGGCCTATTAACTGAGTTGTATATATTTTATAAATAAGTCTAGCTCATTTCTATCCTCAGTAGAAAACACTATCAGAAAGTCCCATTTCTCTAACTTTACTTACATTAGTATTATTTTAATACATGTAGGAAACAAAAAGATCATAATATTTCATAAGATTTAAAGCTTTAAGAGAGCTTAAAGACCATCTAATCCAACCCTTTCATTTTACTCTCTTACAAGAATAAGGTTATGTAAATTGCATGTGGTAGAATAATAGGATTTAATGTTGAAAAAAATGATCAGCATCACTTAAACTAAATCCCTCATTTTACAAATAATCAAACAGAGACCAATATCACACAGAGAGTAAGTAGAAAAGCTAGAGTTTTAACCCCAGTTCTCTGACACTAAATCGGTGTTCTTTCCAAATAACACAATAGCCATGATTTAAATCTAAGTCTTATGACTACAAACATAGTATTCTATCTCTTTAAAATGTGTGCCTGGAGATTAAGTGAAACAATGTATGATTTTTGGTGGGGTGGGACTTTTCCATACCCTGAACACATAATATTTTTAAAGTTGTTCTCATAGTTTTCGCCAGGGAATTCTGGGTACATAAAAAACATCCATAGTGGGGCGGCTAGACAGCGCAGTGAGTAGAGTGTTGGCCCTGGAGTCAGAAGGACCTGAGTTCGGATCTGGCTTCAGACACTTAACGCACACACAAACAAAAGCCTAGCCGTGTGACCCTGGGCAAGTTACTTAAGCCCAATTTCCCTCCAAAAAGCAAAAAACAAAAACAAAAACAAAAACCTCCACTGATGCAGAATTAAGATTTATCTGTAATTTATAATCTTAAAGAGTTGCCTTGGACATTGAGCGGTTAAGTAAGGAGGGAAAGGAATGAGCATTAGCTAAGAACCTACTATATGCCTGGAAATATCCTAAATGGTTTACAAATATCTCATTATAACTTTGATCCAATGAAAAGAGAGTTGAAGCAGAAGGGTAAAGAGGAACGAGTACTAGGACTTAAGATAATAGAGTATTTTCCATTAACAATTTAAAGGTGAAAGGGAAACATATCACTAAAGATTCTGAAAATTCCTTTGAACTAACATTTTACCACAAAAGCAATATATAGTAATTTGTGTTAAAAGATTTAAGTGACTTTGATAGGCTCACAATTATAGCATATGTCAGATTGTGACTTGAGCCCTGATCTAACTGACTCTAAGGCTGACTCTATCTGCTGACACATGCTACCTCATTGTTTGGTTTCATGATAATATCAACAATGATGATAAGTATTTACATAGCTCTTCAAGGGTTGCAAAGATAGTATCACTTTATCCTCAACAACAACTGTATTTTACAGACAAGGAAACTGAGTCAGACAGGTCAAATAATTTGCCCAGAATCAGTCAGGAAGTGTATGAGGCTGGATTTGAATTCAATTGTACTCCTGGTTCAAATCCTATTCTAGTGTAAATGATTTTTAGGCATACACACATATACATATATATATATATATAATATATATACACACATATATGTATTTGTGTGTTTGTATGTATATACCTGTATATATGTACATGTGCATGTGTGTATGTGTGTACACAGACTATATATACATAAATATATACACATATACAAATACATTGTTGTATTTATATGTATGTATATATGTATAACTATGAATATCTATCTATCTATCTATATATACATATATACACACACACATCTATATATACATTTCTGTATGCATGAAAATATTCTGAAGAAAATATTGAATGCCACTTCCATGCAAGTATGTACTGATTTTCATCATTAGTTGTGATGTAATAGTAAGAGCATTTTTTAAGTTGGATCTAAGTTTCAATACTTACCTTGGTATTTATTTTTATGCAATTTTAACAAGTTATTAAATTTTAAACAAACTCAATTTCTTCATCTACAACATGGGAGGATAGGATTAACTCCTTTACGGTGTCTTCTACCTCTAAAACACTAGTGTATGTAAGCACTTCCATTAGTGAAGTGAACAAACACAAATTCCGTTTTAAATTGTTAAGTTGCAGCTTTTGTCTATGGAATATAAAGATTAATTCCAAAAGTGGAATAGGTTCTGCCTCCCTGAGGGTCCTCAAAGACTGGAAGCCACAGATATGTTAAAAAGGAAGCCACACTTTTTTTCACTGTAGCTTTAATCCAAAAGCATTCTAACTCTTTTCTATATTATGCAAATATCTTTTGTATATTACAGGAAGTTGAGAAGTAGGATTGAAATTGTTAGTAATTGTTCCATTGACTAATTTATTCTAAGCATTTGCAGTAGTCTACTTTTTCTTCTATCACCATGGTTCCTGGAGACAGTGAACTCAAACTTAGGTGATTGCAACAAAGCAAGTCACTTCTGAATGTAACATTGTTAATGGATGAGTACTAGCATCTCACTGCTAAATCCATCCCTTAATGTCTTAGGTCAATCTCCTTAGAACTGGATCTGTCCTGGGCTTGGCTGATGTACATCAAGTGGCGCTTTTGCCCTTTTATGGTTTCACAAGGATATTCAAATGGTCTTAAAGGAAGAAAAATCAGACAAGAGAAAGTTCTAGACTTACATAGCTTTATCCATGAGATCATAAGTTCATGAACCAGCCCGACTCCCAATAAAGTTTTTGTGTAGAAAACATTTGGTAAACCTTAAAACCTTTTTCAGTGCTAAAGGTCCAATAGCAAAGGGAGGGAAAATCAAGTGACTTGAAGCACTATTTGTAATTTTGACAGAGATGCAATTTGGTTTAAACCTTTTCATTTAATATAAGTGAGCACATGTGGTATGTAGTGGATTGCTACAGGTCTTCCTGACAAGTCAAAAGGAATAGAAACACCACCGAGATAACAAAGTTTTCTTTTCTTTTATACTTTAATATTTATCTCTCCTCCCTCACACCTCTATATATAAGTCCTTCTCTGATACCTCAGCATAGCATTGAGGTGACCCTGAGATTTCGAAGCCTATGCCAACAGAACACAAACGTTACCCTTTCTAGAAAACTGGAGAGACTTAAAAAAAAAAACTTTCCTATAGAATATGTATTATCTAAGCACCAATTTAGCTAAGTGAGGAGAGGTTCATCAACCCAAGTTTGCCTATCTGGTGGTGAATTTTTAGATAGATCGACTCATTGACAAAAGTGCAAAGTGTCAGGGGGCTGAGTCAAGATGGTGGAGTAGAAACAGCACTTCCATGGCGCTCCAGCCCACTCCACTTCCAAAATCATGTCAGAGGGGACTCTGAACAAACTCTGAAGCTCCAGAACCCACAAAATGACACAGAGAAGCTAACCTCCCACTGAGGACAGCCCAGCAGCCCAGCAGGGAACAGCCAGCACAGCATGCTGGGACCTGAGCCCAGGCCCTAGTGAATCAGAGGTTTTAGCCCCAGGGTGGACAGAATAGAAGTCAGCTGGAGGGAATCCAAAACACCTGTAGCTGTGTCATTTCAATGAATTACCAACACATAGATGCCAAGGACAAAGTGAAAGGTTAGTGCAGTATGGACTTTGGGACTCATTAATGGGGAGAGCATGTTGGCTTATTCCCTGGGGGTGAGAAGCCACTGAGACAATCGAGTGCAGCCACAGACACACATGGCAGCTTTAGTTCCTGGTCTGCAGACTGTAGAGGGACCAGGTGATCAGTCTGCGGGGTAAGCACTCTTGCTTTAACCTTCTTGGATCTGGATTGTGGTCTGGGGTGGAGGTCTTGGTGTGTGTGACCAGCTTGCCAAAGGGTGGGGAGGCTTCAGAGAGGGCACCCAACTAATACCTTCAGGAGCTAAGAAAACCCCAGCGTTTGGGACAGAAGCTCTCCTGTCTGGTGGCAGAGTCCTACTGTGGCAACAAGCCCAAAAGTCAAGTAATTGAATGGCAACATGCCTAGGCAAAGGTAACAAAATACACAGAAAAATTCAACATTAGACTCCTATTTGGGGGGTAAAGAGCATGGGACAAGAGGAGGACTGGGAGGTTAGAACTCCTGCACCAAAGGGCCCAAATGAAAATATGAGCAGGTTACAGGCCATAGAGGACCTTGAGAAGCAGATAAGAGAAGTGGAGGAAAATCTGGGAAGAGGAATGAGAAAGATGCAAGAAAAGTATGAAATGAGAGTCAACAGCCTGACTGAGGAAAATAGAGTAACTCAATTGGCAAAAGGTTCAAAAAGACAATGAGGAGAAGAAGACCTTAAAAAGCAGAATTTTCCAGATGGAAAAAGAATCTCAAAAGCTCACTAAGGAGAATCATTCCTTGAAAATTAGACTGGAGCAAATGGAAGCTAGTGACTTTATGAGAAATCAAGATGCTGTTAAGCAGATCCAAACAAATGAAAGAATAGAAGGCAATGTGAAATATTTCATGGGAAAAACCATTGACCTGGAAAATAGATCCAGGAGAGATAATTTAAAAAGTATTGGACTACTTGAAAACCATGATCAAAAAACGAACATAGAAATCATCCTTCAAGAAATTCTCAAGGAAAATTGCCCTGATGTTTTAGAACCAGAGGGCAAAATAGACGTTGAAAGAATCCACAGATCACCTCCTGAAAAAGATCCCAAAAAGAAAACTCCTAGGAATCGAGAATTCCCAGATCAAGGAGAAAATTTTCCAAGCAGCCACAAAGAAACAATTTGAATACTGTGGAAACCCAATCAGAATAGCATAGGATCTGGCAGCTTCTACACTGAGGGATTGAAGGGCTTGGAATATGATGTTCTGGAGGGCAAAAGACCTGGGATTAAAACCAAGAATCACCTACCCAGCAAAACTGAGTATCATGTTTCAGGGGAAAATATGGCCATTCAATGGAATACAGGATGTTCAGGCATTCTTGATGTAAAAGCCAGAGTTGAATAGAAAATTTGACATTCAGATACAAGAAGCAAGAGATGCTTGAGAAGGTAAACAGGGGAAAGACGTAATAATGAACTTATCAAGTTGAACTATATACATTCCTACATGGAAAAACAATAACTGTAACTGATTAAACTTTTCTCAGTATGGAAATAGTTGAAGAAGGGTATATGGACATATGAATATATGTGAATGTGTATATATATATATGTTTATAGGTATACATAGATAAAGGACACAGGTCAAATTTAATAGGAAGTGATGATACTTAAAAGCTGAAATTAATAGTTAAGAGAGGAGATGGGGAGAGAGAGAGAATAGGGTAAACTCTCTCGTAGAGAAGAGGCAAAGGAAAATGGTTACAAGGGAGGGGAAGAACAGGAAGGCAAAAAGGCAAAACCTTATTCTCAATGAATTTGGACCAGGGAGAGAATGATACATACTAAATAGGATATCTAACCCTACAGGAGAATAGGGGGAAGGGGATCAGAGGGGGTATAATGGAACAGAGGGTGGGAGGGAAGGGGGGGAGGGAAGTTGGAAGCACCCACTTGTGAAAAGGGACAGGATCAAAGTAGGGAATAGACCAAGAGGGAGCTGGGACAGGAGGGAGGGAAATATAGTCAGTCTTTTATAATATATCTATTATGGTAATGTTTTGCATAGCTATACATGCACAACATATACTGAATTGCTTATCTTCCCAGTAACAGTGGGTGACAAGGGAGGAAGGGAATGAATCTGGAATTCAAAGTTTTAAAATCAAATGTGTAAAAATGTATAAATACTATTATTAAGACTATTTTGCATATAATTGGGAATTAAGACGTACAGGCATTGGGGCACGGAGATTCACCTTGCCCTACTGGGAAGGTCGAGGGGGTTATGGGAGAAGATATGGGAGAGAGCAGATTTGATGAGAGGAAATCCTGTGGAACTGCTTTTCTGGGGTGGGGGATAGGGAAAAATGGGAAAAATTAGTTGTAACTCAATATCTGGTATAAATATGTAAACCACAATTTAATAAAGCATTTGGGGGAAAAAAGGGGGAAACTTTCAAGCATTCTTGAGGAAAAAAACAGAGTTAAATAGAAAATTTGACATTCAGATACAAGAAGCAAGAGATGCTTGAGAAGCAAAACAGGGAAAATAAATCATAATGAACTTATTAAAGTTGAACTATTTACATTCCGACATGTAAAAACAATAACTGTAACTGATGAAATTTTTCTCAGTATGAAAATAGTTGAAGAATTATATATGGGCATATTAATACATATGTGAATGTGTGTATGTATGTTTACAGGTATACATATATAGAGGGCACAGGTCGAATATTTTTTTTTAACTTCTCTCTTTTTTTTCTCTTTTTATTAAACAAATGCTTTATTTACTTCTGTTTCACATCATTAATTTCCGCCAGATTTTGAGTAGCAATTATTTTTCCTCCCTTTTTTTCCCCTACTCACCCTCCCAGAATAGCAGTCCCACAAGATATCGTTTCCTCCAATCTGCTCTCTCACCTATCTTCTCCCATACCCCCTTCGACTTTTCCATTAGAGGATGGTGAATCTCTGTGTCCCAATGCCTGCACATCTTATCTCCCAACCACAAGCAAAAGAGTATTAATAATAGTATTTATATATATTTGAAACATTTAGTCTTAAAACCTTGAATTTCAGATCCATTTCCTTCCTCTCTTGCTACCCATTCCCTCTGGGAAGATAAGTAATTCAGTATATGTTGTACATGTCTAGCTATACAAAACATTACCATAGTAGATATATTGTACAAGGCAGCTTATAATTCCCTCCCACTCATCCCCCCCACCCCCCGGTCCATTCCCTACTTGATCCTGTCCCTCTTCTATAGTGGGTACTTCCAACCTCCCCTCCCCCCAAGGATGCCCTCCCATCCATAATCCCTCCTCTCATCCCCCTTCCCCCTATTCTGCTGCAGGTTGAGATATCCCATTTAGTATGTATGTCATTCTCTCCCAGAACCAAATTCAATGAGAATGTGGTTTTGCCTTTTTGCCTTACTATTCTTCCCCCGCACTTGCAACCACTTCCCCTTGCTTCTTCTACATGAGACAGTTTGCCCTACCCCGTCTCTCCCATCTCCTCATGCGACTTTCCTCTCTCACCTCATAATTTCACCCCTTAAGTATCATCCCTTCCCAAAAAATTCAACTTGTGCCCTCTATCCATGTATAACTGTAAACATATATACACACATTTACATATGTATTCATATGACCATACACCCTTCTTCCATTATTTTCATACTGAGAAAGATTTCAAGAGTCACAGTTACTGTTTTTCCATATAGGAATGTAAATGGTTCAACTTTGATAAGTTCCTTTTGATTTCTTTTCCCTGATTACCTTCTCAGGCATCTCTTGCTTCTTGTGTCTGGATGTTAAATTTTCTATTCAATTCTGGTTTTTCCTCAAGAATGCTTGAAAGTCCTCTATTCCACTGAATGACCATATTTTCCCCTGAAACAAAAAACTCAGTTTTGCTGGGTAGGTGTCCCTTGGGTTCATTCCCAGCTCTTTTGCCCTCTGGAATATCATATTCCATGCCCTTCAATCCCTCAGTGTAGAAGCTACCAGGTCCTGGGCTATTCTGATTGGGTTTCCACAATATTGAAATTGTTTCTTCCTGGCTGCTTGTAGTATTTTCTCCTTGATCTGGGGATTCTGGAACCTGGGAGTTTTCTTTTTGGGATCTTTTTCAGGAGGTGATCGGTGGATTCTTTCAACCTCTATTTTGCCCTCTGGATCTAAGACATCAGGGCAGTTTTCCTTGAGAATTTCTTGAAGGGTGATTTCTAGGTTCTTTCTTTGATCATGGCTTTCAGGTAGTCCAATAATTTTTAAATTGTCTCTCCTGGATCTATTTTCCAGGTCAGTGGTTTTTCCCATGAGATATTTCACATTGCCTTCTAATCTTTCATTTGTTTGGATCTGCTTAACAGCATCTTGATTTCTCATAAAGTCACTAGCTTCCATTTGCTCCAGTCTAACTCTGAAGGAATGAATCTCCTCAATGAACTTTTGAGATTCTTTTTCCATCTGGCAAATTCGACTTTTTAAGGCATTCTTCTCCTCATTGCCCTTTTGGGCCTCCTTTGCCATTTGAGTTATTCTATTTTTTAAGGTGTTGTTTTCCTCAGTCAGGCTGTTGACCCTCATTTCATACTGTTGTTTTTTTTTCCTGCATTCTTCTCATTTCTCTTCCCAATTTTTCCTCCACTTCTCTTATTTGATTTTTAAAGTCCTTCTTAAGGTCCTCTATGGCCTGCAACCTGCTCATGTTTTCCCCTGGGGCTTTTGGAGCAGGACTTCTGACTACACAGTCCTCCTCTCACTCTATGCTTCGATCGTTTTCACCCCCAAAGTAGGAGTCTAAGGTTGCATTTTTATGTTTAATTTGTTTCCTTTGCCTTGGCATGTTGCCATTTAATTACTTGGCTTTTGGGCTTGTTGCCACAGTAAGGCCTGGTGCCAGACAGGAACTTTCACCCAAAATGTGTGGGGCAGGCGGCAACTTCCGTTTCTGGCAAGCTGGAAACCCACCCACGACCTCCACCCCAG
Organism: Gymnobelideus leadbeateri; assembly: GCA_011680675.1. Lineage (NCBI taxonomy): Eukaryota > Metazoa > Chordata > Mammalia > Diprotodontia > Petauridae > Gymnobelideus > Gymnobelideus leadbeateri. The sequence goes on along the minus strand of WOXC01008809.1, from coordinate 110,275 downwards.
ATCACAATCCAGAGAGCAATTACCCCCCAAGACTGATCACTGGATCTCCCTACAGTTCGCAGGCCAGGAGCTGGACCTGCCTCTGAAAACTGCAAAATGGAGTGTCTCCTCAGTGGCTTCTAGCCCCCAGGGGAGGAAGCTGACGCATTCCCCAAATGCTGGTCCCAAAGTCCATAGGGCACTAACCTCTCACTTTGTCCTAGGTATGTCTATGTTGATAATTCTGGAGTCACCACAGCTGCCGGTATTCTGGGGTCCCGCCAGCCGCCTGCTGGCCTGCCGCCCTGGGGCTAAAACCGAGACTCTGGCGCTCCCCGCACTCTGAGCTGCCAGCACTGAGCACTGCCCTGCCGGCGCTGCATTGGTCCTTCCTGCAGGGCTGCTGGGCTGTCCTCAGTGGGAGGTTAGCTTCTCTGTGTTGTTCTGTGGGTGCTGGGGCTCCAGAAGTTGTTCAGAGTCCCCTTTTACATAGTTTGGAGGTGATCTGGGGGAAGAGTGGCTTAGATGGCTGTTTCTACTCCGCCATCTTGGCTCCACCTCCACAGGTCGAATTTAATAGGAAGGGATGATACTTAAAAGGTGAAATCAAGAGGTGAAAGAGGAATATAATGAGAGGAGATGGGGAGAGACAGAATGGGGTAAACTATCTCATATAGAAGAGGCAAGGGAAAATGGTTACAATGGAGGGGAAGAACAGGAAGGCAAAAAGGCAAAACCCTATTCCCATTGAATTTGGATCAGGGAGATAATGACATACATACTAAACAGGATATTTCACCCTAAAGGAGAGTAGGGGGGAAGGGCAGGAGATGGAGGATGATGGAAGGGAGGGTGGGAGGGAAAGGGGAGAGGGAAGTTGAAAGCACCCACTTTTGAAAAGGAACAGGATCAAAGTACGGAATAGACCAAGTGGGAGGTGAGATGGGAGGGAAGGAAATATAGTCAGTCTTTTATAATATATCTACTATGGTAATGTTTTGCCTAGCCACACATATACAACATGTACTGAGTTGCTTGTCTTCCCAGTGTGGATGGATGAGATGGGAGGAAGGGAATGAATCTGGAATTTGGAGTTTTTTAAATCAAATGTTTAAATATATATAAATACTATTATTAATACTGTTTTACATATAATTGGGAAATGGGATATACAGGCATTTGGGGCACAGATATTCATTTTGCCCTGCTGAAAAAGTCAAAGGAGGTATGGGAGAGTGCAAATGGGATAAGGGGATATACTGTGGGACTGCTATTCTGGGAGTCGGGGGGAAGGGAAATAATAGGGAAAAATTGTAACTCAAAATCTGGCAGAAATGAATGATGTAAACCAGAAGTTAATAAAGCATTTGGGAAAAAAATTAAGAGAATTACATTAGGAGAACGTAAGGCTGCTTGAGCATTATAAAATTATACTCATATGACTGGAAAGGACCTTTGAGGTCAATTAACCTAACCCCTTCATTTCACAGAAAAGGTAATTATGGCCTAGAATGGATAAGTGATTTGTCCAGGGTCACATAGCTTGTTAGTGGCAAACCAAGAAGCACAAAGGCTCCCTAGATAGGGGTTAAGTGGCTTTGAAATGTAAATACTATTTCATTTCTACATTTCTTTTTGCACATTTTCCACAGATCCTCCTAACCTATTTTTTTTTAACCTGAGCTGATGAAGAGATGCTAAGAAAAACACAAGCGTTACATATAAATGCCAATGCTACAATGACTTCGGTGATATTGTGGAGCCTTTTTTGATTAATTTTTCTGACTATGTAATTCAACAAGTATGTATTAAATACCTAGCATATGCAAGGCATTATTATTCTACATATTGTGAATACAAAGACAAAAGAAAAATAATCTCTTCTTTCAACTAACTTCTATTCTACTGGAAGACTCCATAGTTACTCAGATAAATTAATACAAGACTATATGAGGAAGGAGATCATTTATTTATTGGTGGTATGGAGATAGTCTTCCTTTGGGAGGAAGGCACCTGATCTCTGCATTAAAGAAAGTTAAAATATCTAATAGCAGAGATAAGAAAGGAATGCATTAAGGCACAGCTCACAAACAACTTGTACAAATATTTGAAGTTGGGAGATGGAAAGTGTAACAATAATGGAACATTTCACAACACCCCAAATCCTCCTTATGAATGAAATGAATATGGTTATGAATATGCTGATATAGTTGTTAATCACAAAACGTAGCAGACTCTCCGCATACAGGGCAGAACCAAAGCCTTTATTCAAATACGAGAAAACCAAGTCCCAGAACCAGAAAGCCAAGTCTCAGAACCAGAAAGCCAAAGTCAATACAGTAGCCACAAAGTTGATACAAAGGGTTAATGCAGTGAACACCCACATTCCCAAGCCTTCACAACAGAACAGTTCTTCACAGAAATTTCCAAAATAAAGGTCTCAGAAGAAGTTCCCAGAAGAAAAGTCTCAGCAGAAGTTGCAGCTTCCAGATGCCCACTGAGAGAAATTCTGACTGTCCTGCTAATGCTCTTCCTTATATACAGTATAGCTCCTCCCAGGTCTGCCCTTTACTGTTATATCAGCAACTTCCTTCCAAGGTGTTTACTACTTCCGTTTTAATTAAATAGCTTAAACAAGTGGTTAACTTGAAACAAGGTGCTAAGTACCTGCTTATTTGCCAATAAAAAGAGCATGGAAGATCTTCAGATTTCATTAACATTGCAGGACCCATAGAACTATTTGGTTCAAAAGAAACTCATATGAAAGAAAGTAGTAATGTGAAATAAATCTGGAACTAGATTATTGTTTTAAAATTTAAAAACCCACTAAATGTGTTTCAAAAGTCACACACTTTTGAGTCTGTAGTTTATCCTAGAACCAATAAGAAACCACCAAAGAATACTGAACAAAGGAGATTTATGGTCAGATCTGTGAATTGGCAAGATGGCTGCCATTTATCCTCTTGTGTTATTTCAAATACCAGTTTCTCACCAGTAACAGAAACACAAAATCTAAAAACTTGATTCCTGTCATGTAGAGAAAACAATGCTATTAAAACAGTAGTAAGAAGACAGGAATACGGGATGCAGCATGAGAGGAAGCTTGTGGTAAGACAAGTAGGGTGTTGCTCAACAGCAGATAATTTAGATGGCACCAAGAAATTCTTTCTTGGTGTCCTCATCTACCATTGTTCTTTCTCATTTCCCTCCCTGCGCATCTCTGTGCCTAAAAGAATGAAATCATCTTTTCTAATCTGCTCCTAACACACTGTGACCTCATTCAATGATATACTTATCCCCTAACTAAATAACACCTAGGGCACCTAGGTCGTATAGAGGATAAAGTGTCAAACCTGGAGTCAGGAAGCTGAGTTCAAATACAACATCAGACACCTATTAGATGTATGACCTTAAGAAAATCACTTAAACCTCTTTACTTCAATTTCCTCATCTGAAAAAATGAGCTAGAGAAGGAAATGATAAACGACTCCAGTACCCCTTCCAAGAAAACCCCAAAAGAGGTCACAAAGAGTCAGACACAAATGAAACCTACACAACAACAACAATAAAATAATACCTATGTAACCTTGGACCAACCATTTAAGGTACCTAGATCTCAGTTTACTCAACTATAAAATGAGGAAGATGAACCAGATGCCCTTTTTTTTTTAGAACTATGATCCTATGATCAACTCCTAGAAATAATCTATTTCCACTCCCTCCTGCAACACTACTGACTAAACCAATGGTCTATGACTCTGCTTTATCATGACTACTTTCACCTGCCCCCTCACCAGCAGCAATGGCAACTTTATACCTCTCCGACCTCCTTTTGCGCCTTGTGATAATTTTGATAATCATGGTTCTAATGTCAATACCCCTTAACCTGGGGTCCACCAATCCTAAAACTATATATGGATAACTCTCAAAGGGTCCATGAACACACACACACACACACACACACACACACACACACACACACAAGCACATAGACACATAAGTATGTATGTATATATATGTGTGTGTATGTATATACATATATATGTGTGTGTATTATATATATGTGTATATACATATATATGTGTTGTATTATATATATGTGTGTGTGCATTATATATATATGAAATATAGAGGGAGGCATATAATATATATTTCAACATTATTGGTTTCATTTTTAATTCTGGGTATTTTATCACATGCATTTTAAAAGATCATTCTTAGGTGGGGTTCATAGACTTCTCTGGAAAGCCAAGCTCATGTCCCATACAGTTAATTTCTTTGACATCATGATCCCCAGAAACTCCTCTTTCTAAAAGATGAAATCAATTCTGAAATCACTTCTCCATTATCCCCTACTTCTGGGACCTTCCTCCCCTCTCTTTTCAAATCATTACAAAGTTTAAAAACTACTCATCTTTTTTTACCCTGTGATATCAATATTACCACCTAAGTGTATAATTTTTTATAGATGATGAAAAAGGAACTACCCAATCTATCGTTAACATTCACTCATTAAAGATTATTACTTAAACTTGACTGCTTTAATTTAATTCTCTTGAACCCCTGCTGCTGTGGCCCAGCAAAGTTTCTCCACATAAGAAAAGACTGCTAATCAAATAGCATTTCCGATCTTGCTTCTTGTCTTTTAACGAAGTCTGTCCCTTCCTTAATGTCTTATAGTGCTTAAGAAAGCCTTCAAAAACTGGTCTAACTACTTGCTCTGACAGTCTTATGACTGCTTCTCAATCCTTTACATTTATATAAGGCATTTAACTGATGACTTGTGGTTACTCAAAGGAGACAAGGCCTGGAAGCTGCCCTACAGGCTGCACAGATAGCTCAATTACTCTGTGAATGGAAGTACCCTAAGGAAATGTTGTGACTAGGAAACCATAAGTTCACAGAGCCTTTGTGACTGGCTATAAAATTTCAAGGAAAGCCCATTTACAGTACTGACTAGATTCTGGGCAGGATTATCTAGCAAAATAAAAGATTGATTTGTATAGTATAGATGGAATATAAAAATACATTAATATGCTATAAGAACAACAGAACTAAAATTTCATCAGTGTGAGAGTTCCCCCAACCCCACCCAAACAGTTTATAACTCATGTGTAGTTTGTATAAGCCCTCAGAAGCTGCCTGAGGCACATAAAATAAATTATTGGTTCACTTAAAGGTCAAAGTAGAATTTGAACCTTGGTCATCTTTTCTCCAAAGCTAACAATATAGATACCACATACACCACACTGTCTGCCTACAGATAATTCAACTATTTTGCCAAGTTGGAGTAGGAGGAGGGCAAGAATATAACTGAGTAAAATTATGATGAAATCTAAAAGTTAAAATAATTGAAGGGAATACAGTTTTGATTAACTTTAACCCAACAAGCATGTATTAAGTACAATTTGCAAGACTCTAGAGTTACAAATATTGTTTTTTAATAAGCTTGCTTCAAAGAAATTAAATTTTTAATTTTTACAAACTTGCATACAAATAACTATTGTATAAAGAAGGTAAGGATGGGAGCAGTGGAGAAATTCTGATAAAATGCTCTAAGTTAAAAAAAAATGCAGAAGAATGGACTTTCATTTGGAAAAAGATCAAGGAAAGTTTACCCAATGGAGGTAAACCATAACTGAATGTGATTCAGTGAAACAAGCATATACTAGATAGACAGAGATCAGAGTTCAAATCCTAGCCCCTTTGGAATAGGACAGTTGGAGAATTGCTTCTTTCCTGGGCCTCAGTTTTCTTATCTACAAAAATGAGGGGACTGCAGTAGCCTCTGAGTTCCCTCTCAGTTCCAAATGTATGATCCTTTGGCATAAGTAGTCAGTAGATAGTCTTTATTTACTGATTTATTTTTCTCTATTTACTATAAGGCTGATAGAATTTAAATATGGACCAGATTGAAGCCACCAGCACAATACCATATGTAAACAGAAATATCCCTAGTGTACCATTGTAATGGTAATGGGAATTTGAAGATCTTCCCTTCCCCTTAATAACCCTGAGGGAATTTGAGGATCTTCCCTGCCTCTTAATAGGCTAAATGTAATCTCCTGGAGCCTGTGGTGGGAGGAGTTTGCTGTAGGGTGGAGCAGAGCCAAAAGAAGTTGGGAATCAGAGCTGCTAGATGGTGAGAGAGGACATGTCCTTGGAGATAGTGAGGTTTTTAAGTATTGGTTTGTGGGAAGACTAAAGGATGGAGTGACTCTCTGCTATGTTATGGTGTAGTAACTTCTAGATTGCTATGATGGATTTGGTTTCCTGGTGTTGGGATTTGGTTTTCCGGTATCTGAATAAATGTTTTGCTTCTCTGTTCTATGTGTAGAGTCTGCTATATTTTGCTATTGAGACCTATGCTGGCATATTTACAGTCAACAAGAGTGCTGTGAATATTGTATTTGTGCTACAATTACCAGATTACAAGGAAGTACTATTCCATTTGGATTTTACCTATGACATCTTTAATTCTAAGCAAGTCAAAAAAATAATTAATTGCTTATGATGTGTCAGTTGCTGTGCTAATCTCTGGGTACACAAATGGTTTTCTTCTCTGTCCTTCAGTTTCAAAGAGGACCAATGACATCATAGGCTGACATCTTGACTTGAGTGTGAATTCAATTAAATTTAGGCAGAGTTGTACATAGTCATCAGCCTCACTCTCTCTTCCAGAGTCATCAAAGTCCAGTGACAAGACAAAAGTCAAAATGCCTGGCAATGGCACAGGATGCAGTGGGTAATCTTGGTATCTTTAATGTCTGATCAAGCTCTAAGTACTCCACAGAACCTGCTTCAGTTGCTGTCATGGCTGTTGGAACAAATTGTTCTCATCCTCCCATTCCACCTGGGTAAATCTTCACATTCTCGGGGTGGATATCCCTCTAACTCACCAACAGATTTGAGGCCTATCAGTTATGTGAAATCTGGTTTAGGCCATACTGCTGAGATGATTTACTGGGGTGTGGTCACTGCAAATGCTATAACTTCTTGAGCCACAGGTGATAGTTGCATGAATCAGGTGGAAACCAAAAGTAGAGGAACAGCCTTAGAAAGGGCTTGGCAAGCCCTCAAACCAGAGGTGCAAGTTCTCTTGGAACATACTATATACCCCAAAAGTATACAAATACAAGCAGAAAGATAGACAGTGTTCTGACCTCAATGAGCTTACATTCAATTGAGAGAAGACAATATGCAAAAGGGAGTAGTAAGCATAGGGTAAGAAGATGAAGGTGCTTGATTTAGAGCGAGTAGAGAAAGACTGGAAGAGTCAGGAGTGCAACCTAGACAAGAATAAAGACATGATTGACCTGAGTATATTTTTTAAAATTAAGTTCCTGAAAAGAACCAGACAGTCAGAGGGAGAAGCTAAGGAAGCATGCAATTCCAGTGTGAGACCTAGTCCAGAGTGAAGTGTGTTAATAAGGTGAAGAAGTTTCTATGACATGATAAAGAAAGACCGTGGAGTCTATATATCTCTCTGCTTTATAGCTTGCTTAGTGCTGATGATCAAGGGACAGTCAAATTACCCCCTAGGATATTCACATATCTACACATAAATATTCACATATTTATTAGTAATTATTAATTCAACTCAACAAACATTTATTAAGGGTTTTCATTTTGCCCCATGGCTGCATTTTATTTTGACAATTCATATTTTTTGTCCTAAACCAATAAAACCTGGATGCCGGAATTTTCAATTTCTTCTAAATTTTAGCCAGTTGTATTACCATGAAAATGTGTCCTGTTATATAATGAATCAACTGAATAACCCTTCCAGTTATTCCCTCATATTTTCTCAGTAAGGTCAGCTTCTGTACATGCTTAGGCAACTCTCATCAAGATTTATTTTGGTTCACTAGTTAGTCATTGCCTCCTTTAAAAATGCGGTTAACACCATTCATGGTTTTTCTACTCTTTGGAATGTTATCTTCTTAGATCTATCATATTAATTGGTCTCTCCAAACCTAGAACACTATGTCACTTGAAGCATTGAGTTTTTCTTTGTATACTCAACTAGATTTAGCTACTTTCTCTGATATCTTCTTATATTTTCATTTTCTTAAAAATCTATCAGGCACTGAGAAAAACAAGTCTGAATATCACAATTCTGTCAACATTTGGAAGTGCATATTGCTGTTTGTTTAGAGAAATCTGTTCCACATAACATGTATTTGTTGATCTCCTAATCTCAATTATAAATGCTTGTAGGTGAACTGGTTTCACTGTGTTTTGTATCAAGCTTTCTATAGTTTTGTTTTTCTTTATACTGCCTCTCATGGTTTCATGAGGTAATACTGTTCATAATCTATCAAAAATCACAACTAAAATATATTTCATGAAAAGTCAATTTCAACAAATTTAATATTCCACTAAAATTTTAAAATGTACTTGCATATGTATATATGTCTACAAGTCTCAGAAAGAAGGCATTAGGTCAGAATATGAAATATATAAAAAAAGGTTTCCTGCAGAAAGGAGGGTTTGAGCTAATTGTTAAAGGAAGTCACAGAAATCACTCAAAGGTGAAGAGAGAATGGATTAAAAGCATGAGGGTCAGCCAGTGAAAAGTATAGAATTTAGGGAGAGAGAGTGTTATGTGAGAATAACAATAAATCTGTCTTGCTGGCTTGTAGAGGACACAGAGGGGAAAAAAATCTAAGACTTGAAATATTGGAAGAGATGAGGTTGTGAAAGGCATTAAATGCCAGAGGGACTTTTATATTTAAATGTGTTTGTGTGTGTATACACACATAGGTGTGTATTATATATATGGATGTGTGTATATGCACACATATATACATAGACACATTATACAATCCACATATATACAAGCATAAATACATTATGTGTATGTATGTGTGTGCATTTTTGTACTTTTCTATATACATATACATATTTGATCTCAGAGGTAGTAAGAAATGATTTGATTGGAGTTTATTGAGAGTGGATGGGTGTGATGTGGTCATGCTTCAGGAAAATCATTTTGGCAATTGAGTGGAAGATAAAGGAGAGTAGGGAGAGACTTAAGGCAGGGAGACTAAAACAGAAGGTTTTTCAGGTGATGAGAGCCTATTCAAAGGTGCTAACTGTGAGAGAAAAGTGATAGAAAAAATATTTGGTGAGGGCAGAAACAACAAAATTTGGAAATCAATTGGATATGTTGACTAATTGCTAATAAAAAGTCAAGAATGTCACGGATGTTGGGAGTCAGAGGCTGACTGAGAAAATGGAAATAATCTTCACAAAAAATGAGGAAGTTCTGAAGAGCATGAGAGAAATTATTATTTCTCTCTTATATAAACAGATAGTTATTAAGATTTTCCCTTTTTACTTCCTCATTCAAAAACCAGAAGCCAGTAGATTGTTCAGTCTCAGAAGGACATTGTTGATGAATGAGATTGTCCAAATCCCTGTAGTAGATGCTTTTTGATCCTAAGTAGGATAACTAACCTAATTGAAAAACCTTACAAAGAATTTAATCTAAGGTGAATTCTAACCCATTATATTCCACTCAGACAGGCACAAATTGGGAATAGCCTTTATACAGACTGTCCAAAGCTGGGGATGGTCTGGGAGCAATAGTACTCAAAGTCCTGTCCCCCAAACTCTCTTTAAAATGGGTTCACATCTTATAATAATATTCATTCTTCTCATTGATTGTTAACCAATCAGAATTGATTGCTACTCTCAGAAATACCCTGAGGTGTCACACCACACACACACACACACACACACACACACACACACACACCATCTTTTCAATATAATTGAATTCCTTTGTAATCCTAAATATTTTATTTTTTGTATTTAAAAACATTATTCTGAAAAAAGGAAGAAATCCATAAGTGGTTTTACTAGAGTTTTGGAGTCAGAAGTTTCATTTGAATTGTGAGATAAAGTCCTGGCTTACAAAGGTTTCAGAAGTGAATGAAAGGGAATAAAGTGGAGTACCAAGTGCAGATGACTTTTTCAATCAATTTAGCCACAAAGAGGAGGAGAGATATGGGATAGTTCTGAGCATCAGGGTCAAATGAGTTTGTTTTTGAAGCATGGGAGAGATATAGAGCTATTTCTAGTCAGTAGGGAAGCAGCAAAGGTAAAAGAGTGTTTGAAGATATTTCTCTGTGTAGGAGGGGAGAGGGAGAAGGAGAGAGAGAAGAAGAAGAAGAAGAAGAAGAAGAAGAAGAAGAAGAAGAAGAAGAAGAAGAAGAAGAAGAAGAAGAAGAGGAAGAGGAAGAAGAAGAGGAAGAAGAAGAAGAAAGAAGAAGAAGAAAGAAGAAGAAGAAGAGAAGGAAGGAAACAAAGAAAGAAGGAAGGAAAGAAGGAGGAGAGTTTTCATGTATGACAGGGATGGTGAAGTAGATAGTAAGGTAAGATATCTGAGTGTCATAAGATGAGGGAGAAGGAAAAGGGAAGAAAACGGTTTTTTGTGATGAAATATAGGTAAGGTCTTCATCTGAGAGGGTGAGGTACAGAGAATGCCATTAGAAGTTTGAAGCAGGATAAAAAGGTTTTGTAAAACTGTCATGTTTAGTGGAACAGTAAACCAATTAGGGAAGTGAGACAGTATTTTCTTGTTGCATTGAGGGCCCAGTTGAGATTACAGAGCATAAATTTGTAGTTGACACATTTTAGCATGGTTTTCTAATTTTTCTCTAGCCTCATTTAGCAGCAAGTAAATAAGAGTAAAGGGAATAAAAGTAGGGATAGTTAAGGCAATGTATAATCAATGATAGGACAGGAGGACAGTGTTTTAAGTGCAGAGGATACGTTAAAGTCAAACTGATGTGCTAAGGGGTAAAGATGGAGAGAGAAAAGAGTATAATCAGTACAGGAGCAATATCTTGGAAAGAACTGAAGGATGGAGAGACTGAAGATCACAACAAGAATGAAGAACCAGGTTAGTGGTGGGATGGCAGAGTGAAGGATGAATAGATTCTGATCAGGTAACAGAATTTCAGAGTCCCTGAACCAGAAATGGAAAACTTGAGAGTGTTGGCAAGATCAAGGAGGAATAGGTCAGAAGAATTGAGGATATTGAAGACCTGAGAAGTTAGGATATATGAAGGAATTTCAGTATGAATGCTGAAATTCCCTTGTCTGAGAGTAGACACTGAGATGGAGAAAAAAGATTGTTAGCCAGGCACTGAATTCAATGAATTCACTGAAATGTGGGAAAGATATATTATGAAGGTCAGTAGTTCTTATAATATTGATTGGCTAATAAACACAAATTGAATGAACTTAGAGAAAGGATAGGTTGTGAGTAGTGAAGATAAAGCAAAAGTCTGGAAGTGGACATGGGGAGAGAAGAGCATTTGGCATACTGTATGATGACCTAGGAAATAAGAGGTTCAAGGGTGAGGGGTGAAAATTACTGAAAATTAAGGCAATACTCCATTTTAGTGCATTGATCCACAATTAAAGATTCGGAGATGTTCAATGAACCATATGGTGCTCTCTCTCCCTCCTTCTCTCTCTCTCTCTCTCTCTCTCTCTCTCTCTCTCTCTCTCTCTCTCTCTCTCTCTCTCCCCCCCCCTTTCTCTGTCTCTCTCTTTCTCTCTGTCTCTGCCCCCCTTTCTCTGCCTCTCTCTTTCTCTCTCTCTCTGTGTCTGTCTCTCTCTGTCTCTGTGTCTGTGCCTCTTTCTCTGTCTCTATTTCCCTCTCTCTCTTTCTCTCTCTCTGTCTCTGTCTCTCTCTCTGACTGTCTCTCTCTCTGACTGTCTCTCTGTCTCTCTCTGTTTCTGTCTCTCTCTGTCTGTCTCTGTCTCTTTCACACACACATGAAAAACAAATGGAATTATTAGAGCCTATGGAAAACGTTACAAATTTTATGATTAACTGGTATTTTTGCCAATGATTATTGCCAACCTATTTATCTTTCTGGTATATTTCATTCTTTATTAAAAAGGGTAAGGAATATTGGTGGTTTTGTTTTGTTTTGTTTTGTTGGGTTGCTGTTGTTGTTGTTGTTGTTTTGCTTATTCTGATGCCTGTATTTGGAGAAAAGAAGGCATGCTTCAGCAGTAATTTAAAAAGGGTAGATCTTTTTGAAATGTGCATGAAAGTCATAAATGCATTGATAACCTCTCAAAGTTTTTGACTTGAGGAAACAAAAAAGAAACAAAAGCACATTATAAACTTAAATATTGGAACTTAAATAGAAGGTTGAGGAAAAAACATGTCATGCATCACATGACATAAGAGAGGATACAAAATATGTAACAATGGATTTTCATTTCAATAATTATGATAAATAATACTTATATTGAGAATTGTCCATCTTTTCTTTGCCTCCTTGTGTGTTTTTTTGTTCTCTACTTGTACTTTTTATTTTGTTCTTTTTTCCTACCCCCAAAGTCCCCCTAGAAGGTTACAATAAAGTTTAAATATGCTTCTCTATAGCTATAGATATGTACATACACATACATACATGCATACATACATATATACATACATATATAGACATATGCTTTCCCAAACCTATTCTACTCCCGATCTTTGTTCATTATGGATGATTATATCTCTCCTGCCTCTTATACTTTACATCTAACCACTACCTTGCCCTTCTATGGCTTGCCTACCCTCCCTTCCAGGATCCTTCCATTGCCATAAATCTAACCATCCTTCTTCACCCCTATTTTACCTCCTTCTCACCCTCCCCTCTAAAGATCCTTTCCTTGACCTCTCGCCTGCTCCCTATGCCCCTACCATTTTATTTCTTATGAATTTAGAAGACTCTTCTACTTTTCTAAATATGTATGTATTGTTCCCTATTAAGCCCATTCCTGATGAAAGTAGGTTACCAGAACTACCAGCACTGCTTCCCCATCTAATCCCTATTCCTATCAATTCTTACTTTTGCACCACAAAAAATTACTCTTCTAGCTGTTCCTAAATGGCTTTACTTTTTAAATTCATATCATTCTCAGATTTACCCCAGTCTTTCTTATAAACTATCGAATTATTGATAAGAATTTTAGACATCCATTTTACATTTTATATGTATAAAAAAACAGTCTGTCTTTATGGATTGCTTATAGCCAGTCTTTGTTATATGATTTATATTCCCCTTGGTTCTTATATGTTGAATTTTCTATTAAGTTCAGGATTTTTTAACAAAGTCTTGAAAGTCTGAGAATTTGTCAAATGTCCATTTTTTTAATTCAGAAAAATATTTAACTTTGCAGGGTATGATGTTTTCGGCCAGAACCCCAGTTCTTTTGTTCTTCAACATGTTGTGTCTCAAGATGTGAGGACCTTTAATGTCTCTGATGCTAGGTCTTGTGTAATTCTAATCATGACACCATCATATTTAAATTGTTTTAATCTTAATGCATTTAATATTTTTTCTTGAGCTGGGGTTTTCTGAATTTGACTATAATATTTCTACGAGTTTTCCTCATAGGATCTCTTTCAAGCAGTGATAGATGGATTTTTTTTCTATTTCTACCGACCCTCCCCTTTGTTCTAATGTCCTGAAGGACAATTTTATTTGATTATTTTCTGTATTATTGTATCAAGAGTTTCTTTTTTAATTTCAGGTAGTCCAACTATTTTTAAATTTTCTCTTCTTGATCTATTTTCTAAATCTATTGTTTTTCTTATATGATGTTTTGCTCTCTCTTTCTATTTTTTCATTATTCATATTTTGATCATTTCTTGATCTCTTATACTTTCACTGACTCTACTTTGCCCAGTTCTAATTTTCCAGGCATCATTTTCTTCCCTAAGATTCTGGATCTCCTTTTCTAGGTGATTGACTTTCTTTCATACCCTTCTTGTTTTTCTTGGATTATTCTTATTTTATTTTTTAGTTTTTCCCCCAATTCTGTCATTTGATTTTTGAAGTATTTTTTAAAGATCTTCTATGAATTCTTTTTGGTTATGTGTCCATTTGACATTACTCTTTTGGGGTTTTTACTTCAATACCCTCCTCTGAGGATGAACACTGTTCATTTCTATTCTCATAATAGGTTTCTGTAGTTCTATTCTTTCTCCTTTGCCTATGTAATTCTTGTGGTGATAGCTTAATTATTTGTAATCACCTCTAGCCTTGGGGTATGAGAAATGGTGCCTCTTGCACCACATCTTAAATTTTTCCCTCTAGCCTGAAATCAAAACCAATCCTCCAACCTCCTGTAAATTCCCACAGCTAGGGTCTTTCTGCCCCAGTGCTTCTGCACTCAACAGGTGTGCAGGTGTGTGCTGGTTCCTTCTCACCCCTACCGTTCTATACAACACAACTGGGTCTGGTGTTCCTGGTCAGCAGAGGTTCCTTCCATCTTCCCTGCCTCAGACACCCAACTACCCTCACTATCCCAGGGTTAAAAGTTCTGGTGGCTAGGGCCAATGCAGCCTCTCAAACCAACTAACCGCAGGGCTTTCTGTTTGTTGTTTAAGAGGCTAGTGGCTTACTGTCAAAATGAACTTAGTCTGGAGGTGTTTACTTTTCACAGGGACCAAACCTGGCTCCTGGGATATTTCTTTCTGATCTTCTCAAATTGTCCCAGGAAGACCCCTTTTGTACCCCAGTTCTTATTTATCTCCACCCACACTTTGTTCACCCTAAGGTGCTATTTTAACTCTTTTGTAGGGGAAAATCTTGAGATTTTGACCTACTCCACCATCTTCCCAGAATCCTCTGTCTCTATATCTTTTTAAGCAATAAAATTCCTACTTTTGGTCATAGTATATACCTCCCCAACTTCCCAAATATGTTTACTTTTAGAGAGAGACAGTAAGACACAGTAATGAAATACAAAACCCTACAAAACCTTAATGAATTTTCTGAGTGCAGTCTTCCTAAGAACAATGGTACAACTTCACATATAGTATTCAGGATTCAGTTCCACAAAGTAGACACTTCTTCAGAGTAATAGGGATATAATCAGTTATTTTATTAATGTGCCATATTTAATCACAGAAATAAAAATTAGACTCCTTATACTGCTTGAGACACTGTGACATAGGAAATAAAGAACTGACCTCAGAGCCAGGAAGAATTGGATTGAAATCTTGTCTTTGACATATACTGACTCTGACTGACCCTGGTCAAGTCACCTAATCTTTGAGTGATTTAGGCAACTCCCAAAGAATATATCTAGACCTTAATATAGGTGCCAACTTGCATGGTTAGAGAGTTTTCTCACCTGAGAATTCCCTATATTAATGAAATCACAGACTCTATCCCTATTTTTGTCATCACCGATGAAGCCTCTGTCCATTAAAGGGTATTTGTAGTTGTACTAGGGAACTTGACAAAAATTTATTTAAGCTCATTACTTGTGCTTTTTCCATGATGTCTCTGACCTATAAAATAAAAAGAAAAAACGTAATTCCTATTCCTCCAAACCTGAACGCTTTACAATTCCACTGCGTTTTACAAGTTCATGTAACTCAACCCATGAGAAGCACACTGAATTATCTTTCCTGAAACTGCAGCGAATAACTGTGCAATTAAAATCTACATTTTGAAGAGAGAAAATATTATCCTGAGGAGTGTGGACCTTTGGAATTTAATCATTCATCACTGGTATACTTAATGACCACCGTTGTTTCATTTTTATAAAATTAGGTTGAAATATATTTATAATAAATTATGAGCCAACACTAGTGTTTTTTAAGGAATAAATTATTCTTTTTTCTGAATCTTTTGTGTGTAGTTATATAAATTAAGCAAGTCATATTTTATTCAATATATCTACCCTCAATATTGAAACAAAGTAACAATGCTATAAAAATACTATTAACTTTGATAGTCCCTTGACAATAACCATTCATTAAAATTGAGTAACATATAGGAAAATTCAGGACAATGTGTTTTTAAAAGTATGAACATATAAATTAAAAGATGATGTCACAGTTCATTAGTCCTTTACCATTTATAATCCATCAATAGGATCTCTCCTGAAGAAACTGAATGGTTTTCTTACATAAATGGAAACTTTCCAGATTCATGGCTCATGAACTAGGGATTCTGGAACTTGTTTGTTGGTAGGAAATATCCTATTGCCTTTAGGGCTTAGAGATGTTAAGATGTAGAAAGAGGAAGGGGAATCATAGAAAAAAAGAACTGGATTTGAAGTCAGAAGGATGTGGGTTTGAAATTTGATTTCTCTATTTCCTAGCTATGGGAGCTTGAGCAAATCATTTAAATTCTTTGCACCCCAGTGTCCTTATCTATAAAACTAGGCAATTGGATTATCTGTGCAGACATCTGAATCCTATAATCAAATCATATGATGTATTTTACCCAGCCAGATTATTAGCTACTAGAAGATAGGACAAATGTTTTTATTTTTTGTTGTCATAATTTTGGAGGGGTTGAATTTTGCATACTTGGGAGGCTCAGGTGGGAAGAAAGAAGTATTTCAAATGAATAGTTTATTTGTTAAAATATCAGAAAAACCTGATGGTATAGAAAGATAACATCCAATGATGCAAACATAAGGAAATTAGGTTCCAATGTCCAATTTTTAGGTGGGCAAATTGTTGACACTATAAACCCAGCCTGAATAAAATAACATAATGGAAAATAGGGAAGAGTGCAAATGGAATGGGAATATTCATACTGTCCAAACACAGGATAACAAAAATAGAGGGAGAAGAAATTTCAGAGGTTATCAGGTGATCCAGTAGTCTATTCTCTCATTTTACAATGAAGAAAAGGAGACCAAGAAAGTTTAAGTGACTTTCCCAAATACAAATATTATAAGATAATAACTTCAGTGCCCCATATTTTCCCTACACTATGGCTGCTTCCCAGTTTGCCATTGTTCTTTATAAGTATGAAGTGACAGGCACAGTTTGAAACTTGCTGAATTTGCTTACAACCAATTCCTTCACTCTTTTTCACTTGTCAATATTGATTTGGCTGCTAACTCTTTCAGATTTGAATGTTCCCCGCCCCCCCCCATGGATTTTTTTTTAGACTGCAAATAATAATTGAGTCTAAAAAAACAGGGAGAAAGAAACTGAATAGCTATCTCCATGTACTTCTTTTTTTTTTAAAGCAATTGGGGTTAAGTAACTTGCTCAAGGTTACACGGCTAGTCATTATTTATGTGTGGGTGCTCATTTTCTGAGGCCGGATTTGATCTCGGGTCAGCCCAACTCCGAGGCCAGCGCTCTTACTCACTGCGCCACCTAGCCACCCCTTTAGGGCAATTGGGGTTAAGTAACTTGCCCAAGGTCACATGGCTAGGTTTTTGTTTGTGTGGATTAAGTGTCTGAGGCCGGCTCCGAACTCAGGTCCTTCTGACTCCAGGGCCGGTGCTCTATTCACTGCGCCACCTAGCCACCCCTCCATGTACTTCTAATTTGGGAAGAAGAGTAACTAGCATTCTTAAATTTTGTGTCATCTGGGGTGGCTAGGTGCCACAGTGAATAGAGCATTGTCCCTGGAGTGAGGAGGACCTGAGTTCAAATCCAGCCTCAGACACTTAACACTTACTAGCCATGTGACTTTGGGCAAGTCACTTAACCCCAATTGCCCTGCCTCCCTACCCTCAAAAAATTTTTGTATCATCCACAGTATCTTAACTATGACAGGTTAAAAAAAAAGTCAAATCAACAAAAACAATAAAAAGCAAGCCTATGAGTGTTTTAAAATTGAAATTTGGCAAACGGTGAAATAAAGGGATTAGTTTGACTTCGCCCCTTTATAAGAAAGGAGTATATTTTTACTAACCTTCATCTAAAGTAAGGTAGGCAACACTTGTATAATGTCATGTCAAGGACTATCTGAATACAACAAGAAGAAACAGCATTTATTAAATGCCCACTACATGCAAGCTATGTTAAACAGTGGGGATATGACAACTTCTGCCATCAAAAGTAAGATTCTACTGGCAGGGACAGAACATTTACATAGCTCATTAAATACAAAGTAATATAAATTAAATTCTAGAGGAGTTAGGTTGACCAGAATACACATTGTAGGAGAGAGCACTTGAACTGTGTTTTGAAGTAACCTAGAAAGAAGTGCATTCCAGAATTAGGAAGCATGTGTGCCACTGCTTTGTTATTGTTGGTGGTGGTAGTCATTCATCCATGTCTGACTCTTCATGACCCCATTGACCATAGGTATCCATGGTTTTGTTTTTGGTTTTTTTTTGGTTTTTTTGCAAACATGTGACACTAACATTTCCAATGGCTATTTACTAAGGCATCACTCATTTATCCCAGGAAAGAGTAGCAATGTCAGCAAAACATGAATATTTCACATTCCTAATTACAGTGAAGAATCATAAATGCTGATTGTAATGTATCCAAAATTATTAAGATTCTTGAATAGCAAAAGAACAAATGTTACTTTTGGTTTTTCTCTGAATCTGGAAAGGATATGGAAAGCAGAAGAATTATTCTATTTCCATCATGAAGAGAAGTGAAACACGAAACTATATGTGTGTGTTTGCATGTAAAATATACACACACGGGGCGGCTAGGTGGAGCAGTGAATAGAGCACCAGCCCTGGAGTCAGAAGGACCTGAGTTTGGATCCGGCCTCTGACACTTAATCCAAACAAAAAAAAAAACCTAGCCATGTAACCTTGGGCAAGTTACTTAACCCCAACTGCCCTAAAGGGGCGGCTAGGTGGCGCAGTGAGTAAGAGCGCCGGCCTTGGAGTTGGGATGACCCGAGATCAAATCCGGCCTCAGAAAATGAGCACCCACACATAAATAATGACTAGCCGTGTAACCTTGAGCAAGTTACTTAACCCCAATTGCTTTAAAAATATATATATATATATGTATATATATATACACACACACACATACACATACATTCCAAATTGTTAAAATGTATTGCAAGGCCATAAATCATTCAATGAATTTATTAAGCATGATTATGTGCCAGACACTGTCATAAGCACTGACCATAAAAAAGAAAAGCAGAAAAAGAATTTCCAAAGTAATGAGAGAAACAGCAGAAATACATTTATACAAAGCATATACAGGAAAAATAGAAAATGATCAAGAGAGGAGAGACACTAGGACTAAGAGGGGTTGGGAAAGACTTCCTGTAAAAAGCTATATTTTAATTGGAGCTCAAAGGAAGCCAGTGACATCAGTAGGCAGAGTTTAGGAGGGAGAGCATTCCAGACCTGGGGAAGGAGCCAGAGAAAATGTCAAGAGTCTAGAGATCCATTTTTCATGGAATATCCAAGAGACCACTGTCACTAGATGTAAAAGTACATGCCAAGGAGTAAGGTATAAGAAAACTGGAAAGATTAGAAAAAACTAGGTAATGAAGGCTTTGAATAAAAAATGGAATGTTTTTGTTTGATTCTGGAGGTGAACAGGAGTCAAAAAAGAGATAGTGGCTAGTGCTGGATAGATGGCCTAGGAGAGAGTTAAGGGTCAAGGGATTAAAGATCAAAGTGTGCATAATAAATAGAATTTTGTAAGGAAATACAGAGGGAGAGAAGAAAAATCAGTAGATTATGATTAGATAAGGGGATTTCAGAAGTCTTGATCATGGAGGTGGTGGTTCATTTATGGGTAATGACAAGATCAAGCCTATGATCATCTTTGTATATGACTGAGTTAGGGTGGAGGCATAGCTCATGGGAACTGAGTAGACTAAGAAATTGAAGGTAAGGAGATTGAGGGAGATGTAATACAAATGTTGAAACTGTCAAGAGTAAGGGAAGGATCTGGGGAAGAGAGAAAAATTGTAAGACTTGTGCCAAACTTATTGCAAAAGGAAAGGTAGTGGAATGGGCATCTGTAGACAATAGCTACCAGGATTTGCATTGCGTGGTTAATGAACCTCAAAGAAAGAGAGGTTATTGAGTAATGGAGGTAAAGGAAGAACTTGGAAGTGGAAATGGAGAGCAAAGAGTATTCCACCTTCTCCACTGAGACTAGTGAGCCAAAAAGAATGAGTAAAGATGCAATCAGTACTGGAAAGGGTGGCCAGGAAGGTTGTGTCATCAGGACTTGGAGGAGGGGAGCCAAGTTTCAGTAATAGCTAGTACATGGAAGGAATGAAAGAGGAAAAGATAAGAAAAGACTAAGGACAACAGAAAGTTTGTTGACTACAGAAGGGATATGCCAGAGGGTACAGTGAATGGTGGTGGCTTTTGGTCAAAACTATGGGATGAGAGGGTTGAAGGGGATGGAAAGAAAGAATAAGGTCAGGGAATGGCATTTGGAAGGTGATCTATAGGAGTTCAGAATCACTAGAATGTGGATCAAGTATGAGAATGTTCACCCCAGAGTGGAGAGCACCACTCTTCCCAAAAGAGGTTAAAGATCAGGTTGAAGGTAAATGAAGCATAAGATGAGAAGGATTTGGTCAGATGGTCAGATGGGAGGCTCTGCTTCACTACTCCTCTTCCCTCCAACAGGAAGAGATTAGGCAGGAAAAGGATATAGTAAGAAATGGATATTGAATCTACAAAATAGGAGAAAGAAATTCCATTTCCCCATATCCAGCTATTTAATGGTTTAATTATCTATGTAGCTATACTATTGACACCTACCCCAAAAAGGGAGAGAGTGGGGGTGGGAGGAGAGAGAGAGAAAGAGAGAGAGAGAGAGAGAGAGAGAGAGAGAGAGAGAGAGAGAGAGAGAGAGAGAGAGAGAGAGAAGATTCTTGTTTTTGATGTTCGTTACTTATGTGGACCTTGATAAGTTATTCAAACCTCTATAGAACCCAGTTTCCTCATTTTTATTTGTCTTCTGAAGGTCTTTACAAATATATTTCTATTATCCATGATTCTATGATCATATAAAAACTCATTGCAATACATTAAGTGAATGAATGGTTATAACTGTAGCCTCTTTTTGAAAAGTTTCTCTTACAAAGCTATAGAAATTGTTATAATCGCGTTACTAAGGAAATCTAAAAGTTATTGTTATGATTGGCATTCTATGAGACATTTTCCCCTGTGCAGGCAGGGAATTTGTAATTTTCATTTTGATCTATGAGGATCTGTGAGGAATTTATGGAACAATCATAGAAAAAGAAGGTGAGGATAAGTATCTTTCTTTTTATAAGTGTCTTGGGGGCAGCTAGGTGGCACAGCAAATAGAGTATCAGCCCTGGAGTGAGGAGGACCTGAGTTCAAATGTGAGCTCACACACTTGACACATTTATTAGCTGTGTGACCAAAGGACAAGTCACTTAACCCCAATTGCCTTGCCTTCACTCCTACAAAATTTAAAAAAGAAAGAAGTGTCCTAACTGTTATTTTATGAAGAAATAATAGAGAGAATTATATGAAGTAGAAGCCTGGAAAAAGCTGATTAAAAATCATAGAATAAAAAAACAAAAACAAAAAACGGTTGTTTTCCTATCAGGGCCAAAGATAAAGTAATTTCTGTTTGAGCCTATTGATCTAAAAGAGAGGTGTCAAATGCATGGCACATGAGTAACTTAAAATCGACAATGCTACAGAGTGTGGTCTGAACTAGATTGCAAAATAAATGAGAAATATTTAACAAAAGAAATAAAAATCCAACAAAAGAAATAACATTAATATATGGATTTTTAAGTCAATATGCACCCCCACATGGTATGTACCATGTATATTTCTATTTGAGTTTGACAATACTGGTCTAGAAGATACATTTTCGGATATAAAAGGTATTAAGGTGGTAATAGTGTAGTCAATTTATAGGTTAACACTAAATCATGAGTGGAATTACAGGAAGGATTAAGAGAAATATATTTAAAGAAAATAACAAAACCACTGTTATGGAAATTAATGAGTCAGGAACATAGTTACAATATATGGAGAGACAAGGAGAAGAGGGAGCAAGGTTAGAATGGTTACTATGGCTTAGTAAGTTTATAGGAAAAAGCATGAAAATGAATGGGTTTCTTGCTCCTTTAATAAACCCTGTCTCTGGCAACATGTATACATTAGGCAATATATTATCCTATCACCACAACTAGAATTCCTATGTGGTAATAATGTATTGGTTAAGATTTCTCTCTTTTGAGACTCTCAGTATTATTCAATCATCATAACTAATATAAAAATAAACAGTATTATATATAAAATATATAATATAAATAATATAAATATAATATAATATAAAAGTAAACAGTATTATTCACTTAAGGAGGTCATATAAAGTCAAAGGTACTTTATTTTTAATTCTACTGAACACCTTTATTAGTGGGTAGTCTGGGCAGAGGTTATACATTTGTCTATTCTGCACTCTACTTTTATGGGGAAAAAGAATGTAACAAATAGTAGATATCAGAATTTTTTTAAAAAAGGAATTTCAGAGAGGCATGATGGCCACAGTTAATCTAATCACCTATATTTTATAATGCACGTTTCCATCTCAACCATAACTATTACATTAATTTAAATTTATAGAGACATTAGTGTCTTCAAGACAACTTTACATATCTCAAATGAGAAAGGCAAGCAAATGTTATCCTCACGAAAGAAAGAAAGAAAGAAAGAAAGAAAGAAAGAAAGAAAGAAAGAAAGAAAGAAAGAAAGGAAGGAAGAAAGGAAAAGAAAACCTGGGAATAAAGTTGATTTTGCAATGCTCTAATCTACACATAACTAGAAAAGTGGCGAAAGTAGGCCTAAACATAGAGGTAGAGGCAGCTCAAGCCAGCTTCTGAGAGTTAAATGTTAAATTTTGTACTGTAAACACTTACATCTCAGAACTTAATAAATGCTACAAATAAGAGCTTTTTTGCCTTCTTTATTATATAAACTTAAGAAAGGAATGGAAAAATATTTATAATGCATAATGAAATTAGTGTATGTTGTGCATAAACTTCCTCTACCCCTCTTCAAGAACCAGTCGTTAACATTTATCATCAAAGTTGGGGACAAGAAGCCAGGTCTTCTGAATCCTAGTGTTAATTCTACTATGCAACATGATCTTTAGTTCAAATTTAAAGTTGTGATCATAAGACAACAAAAGAATCCATTGCATAAATATATTCAATTTACTTCAGTATCTAGAGTTTAGTATGGGACAAATAGGTGGTATAGTGGATAGTTGGAATGAGGGAGAATCATCTTCATGAGCTCACATCTGACCTCAGACACTTGCTAGCTATTTAACCCTGGAAAAGTCACTTAACCCTGTTTGTATCAGTTCTTCATCTGTAAAATGAGCTTAAGAAGGAAATGGCAAACCACTTCAGTATCTTTTGCCAAGAAAATCCACAAATGGGGTTACAAAGAGTCTGACAAGACTGAAGAACAAAAGAGTTCATTAGAGTCTTAATTTTGCAGTTAACACAGTTTATTTTTGGAAAGTTAGATTGGCTGATAGTATAGAAAAATGATTTTTTATTGTTCAGAAAAATGATTATACTGTTTAACTCCAACTTTATGTGGTTAAAGTTTATCCAGATCCAGAATATTCCCCAACCCCAGTAACTCTCTAGGAATGCTGGAAATACCTACAAGGTAATTTGGGTTTCCCCAGGTCCCAAATCCACCCAAATCATATTTGCTTTGAATTACCACACCTAAGATTTGTGATGAGTTCACCAAGCTTCTGTTTCAGATTCCCCTGTTTTGACTTACATATGGTTTGTGTTGGCACCCTTATCTGAATCCTATATAATGTAAATCTTTCAGACCCTGAAGGAGACAGTCACACTTCCTTTACAGGTCAGCTTCCCTCTACCAAATGACCTAATAAATGTCTCTCTAAAGCTATTTCATACTTCAGTATTTGTTCTCGTGAAGTTCAAGCCCTGCCTATGACACAAATTGACTATTACTTCAGGCAAGTGACTTAACTTCTCAGCACTCCCAGACTGAAGAGAAGGTACCACTGAGAGCACTTTATACCAAATAAAGTAAAAATAAACACCATCCAGAAAAAACTGGTTTATTTTTATTATAGTCTAATTGTTTTGAAATGACAAATCAATGCATGTTATATTGAACTCTTTACAAAAAGTGGATCTATATGGTTTATCATAAATATAAGACAGTGAAAAATGAAAAGATCCCTAGATTCATATACTGAGGATTTGAGATGAAGTTTTGATGGTTCTGCAATTTAATTCCATTTAACATTGTTTCATTAAGAAAGAAAGGCACAACATTATTTCCTGCTTTCAAGAAAATTGCATTCTACCAGGGAAGGCAAACATTATACGAACTGATAGGTAAAAAAAGGAAAATTTGAAGAAGGAAAGACCACTAACAATTGAAGGAATTGGGATCAAGATAGGCTTTGAAGTGGTTCCTAGTAAAGGCTTGAAGGTAACTAGTGATTGAAAAAATAAAAGGATATTGATATCTTTTTCTTTGGCATAATCTCCATTTCTTTATGAAAGTATCCCCCTAATTGGAGCAATTTTTAAAAAGAAAACATAAAGCAGTTTATCCAAACTATCATTTTATTCAATGTGTATATATAATGTCCACATCTGTAGTTCCCCACCTCTGGGGAAAAGGGAGAGAAGAAAATTTTCTCATCTCTTTTTACGGGCTAAGACTTATTACTAGAATTGCACACTATTGAGGTTCAACTTTGCCCTTGCTGTCTGTATTTATATTACTGTAGTCATTGCACATGTTGTCTTCCTGGTTCTTGCTTCCTTTTTATCAGTTCAAAAAGGAAGATTTTAAGAAACATAATTGAGGAAAGAGTGCCCTTCAAGCATATGGAGAACACTGCAAAGACACCAACATGGGATGTGGTAGGTCAGACATAGAAGGGACACCTAGTACATCATCTTGGCTAGAATTTTAAGGGAAAGAAAGGGTGTACTATGAAAAGATCTACTATGAAAGGCAAGAACTATAGTATAAAAATATTTAAATGCATAGAGCAAGGACTCAGCTTCCAGTCTCAGAAACCTTGGTGTTATGAGATTTTGGATTCTGGTTGATTTGAGCACACTAAGATGGAATCTTTTTCCTAAGTTCAAAGACATGGGTTCAAATTCTAGCTCTTTTATTGCCTATGTGACATTGGAAAAGTTACAACCTCACTGAACCTTGTCTATCTCATTTACAAAACAAAGGGATTGGACTAGATTATGTTACATATTTGTACCATTTCGATACCTGTGAGACTTTCAAAACTGCTGATAATATTGTGTCACCCTCTCAGTTTTATTTATATTTCTTCCTTCTATGCATTATTCTCTACAGTAAAACTGGACTGCTTAGAATCTCCTACAAATATCAAGAATTTTCAACTTTGCTCAAACTGTTATATGCTAATGAAAGGCAATCTTCTAACTATACCTTTTCTGCCTATTGAATCCCTTCTCATACTGTAAGGTCTAATTTGAATTCTGTCTAACCTAATTATTTCAATCAGTAATTGTATTAGTTATTCTTTAAGTTACCTTGCCATCTGTCCTGCCATCAATGTCATGCTTCTCCCTAAGTGGACTGTAAACTGGGCCTGACCTCCGGAAATCCTACACAAGTTAATATATTCATCTTTAGCATAGGGTTATTGAACAAGGTTACCTCTATTGCTATAGATTTCAAGATATCTTGAATGATTTTGCTATATGGATAGAAGATACCACAATCAAAGAGATCTTTTAAAGCAGGTGTTCTTGACCTTTGAAATTTGTTAGGGGTGAGGGATTAGATCTTTCTTTGCACTAACATCTTACTGAAATTTATTATCTAATTCATCTATGACTAAGCAACAAAACGTTATCCTGAGAAACAACTAATGAGTTTTGCCAGGGACCATGGCAAAAAAATGTTTTTGCTTTTATTGAAGGGGTCAGCAATTTTGTGTGTGTGTGTGTGTGTGTGTGTGTGTGTGTCTGTGTGTGTGTGTGTGTCTGTGTGTGTGTGTGAAGGGTCAGATGGTAAATAGTTTATACTTTCTGGACCAAGAGCCAAATTTGAGAGTATGTGGTATTTATATAACAAGAGAAAACATATTTCTGCAGATTTTTTATTAATGAAATTAAAAATATAATAATAATAGAATAAATTTGTAATACAAATCTACTCATGAGAAGACTGGAATTTCAGGGATAGATCACATTTTGTTTAATCAACTCAAAATCGGTTCTTCTTATCATAAATATTTATCACAATTATTTATCACAAAATTGTTTATGACCTATTAGTGAGATTTTTCATATATCTTCTTTACAAATGTCTTTTCACGTGAATAGCTATTGATAAATATTTACATTAATTCATGAGCATATGATTATAATTGAGTATATTCATCATTTAGAAAATATTTATGGAATACTATTAGATTTTTCTATTTGTATTTGTTTTTACTTATAATTACACTGCAGATTAAAAAATTTCCATTGATGGTTAGGTGGAAATTCCTTAACTGAATTTTGAACTATGGACTTCTCTTTTGGACTATATCAAAAATGCAGTATTCACAATGCCTATGGCAACTATAAATATGCTGATATGGTTATTAATCACAAAATATATCAGACTCTCTACATTGGGAATAAAGCTAGAACATTTATTCAAATACAAGAACACTGAGTTCCAAAACCAGAAAGTCAAAGCCATCACAGTAGTTATGAAGTTGGCACACATAGTTAATGTAGTAAACACCCACATTCTCAAGCCTTCAAAACAGAACAGGCTACCTCAGACAAAGGTCCTTCTCTCCCCACTCATGGCAACTGCTCAGCGTCCAGGAAGCATGCTCCCAGCAGCTCTGGCCTGTGCTGTCAGTCCTCAGCAGGAGTCCTTAGCAGAAATTCTGGCTGGCTCAAAACGGGAGTTTGCACCTCAGCCACCATGTCCTCTGCTGCTGTTGTTGCTGCTTACAGTCACCACACTCTAGCTTGGTTTCTGCTTCCTCTTGCCCCACCCCTTCCTGCTTTGTCAGCAAGTCCAACTGGACATGGAAGATCTTTAAATCCCATAACTTACATGGACTTGCATCAAGGTACAAAAAGATGCCTCTGCAACTATAGTTCAAGTTGTGAAAATATTTTTTACTGAAAATTTGCATGGGAATGGAGATCTTACTTCTTGTTTTAACTTTTTGACAATGTAAGACATGTATAAAACATCTTGACATTACTTGTTATTAAAACAATATTAGTTGTCATCCCAATGACTTTACTCTAACACATTTGTATAAAAATGCCATTTTGTCTCAGAATTTTAGGTTGAATTCATTAAGAAACATTATTAAGTCTGCAGCTAAAGTTAATTTCCACAGCCACTCAGCATTCGATTATTGTGATTGAGGACAGCTCTCATTTAGGAAAATTTCAATCTCCTATCTGAGCTTAAAAAAACATAACGGAGTTTTTTCTCTCTCTTCTTTTCTTATTTTGACACGATAAGCATGCACTGGTAATGTTTTAAAATGTTGTAATTAAGCAGTACATATGGCACTTATAGTTAAGCAATACACATGGCACTTGAAATCCTGTCAAGTTTTAACTGTGTTGCTGTGATTCATAGTACAGGAAGTAGAAGCATGAAATGATGCTACTACTGTGTTTCATTTTCCTAACACAAAAGTAACCTTAGAAAATGTATTAGTAAAAGAGCAGGGTTTATTTAAGATGTAAAAGCCATTTTTATCTCACTGACTACACAAAGAATGATGGCTAGCCAGATTTGGCCTATGAGCCATATTTTGCCAGTCCTTACTTTAAGATATTATCCAGGGGCAGCTAGGTGGTGCAGTGAGTAGAGCGTCAGCCCTGGAGTCAGAAGGATCTGAGTTCGGATCCGGCCTCAGACACTTAACGCACACGCAAATAAAAACCTAGCCGTGTGGCCTTGGGCAAGTTACTTAACCCCAATTGCCCTCCAAAAACAACAACAACAACAAAAAAAGATATGATTCTACCAAACAAAATGCTCTTTTATTATCCACAGAAAATAAACCAGGTGAAATCTGACATTCTTTCTGTAATTTTTATCCATTTTAATCAATAAACTACTTTGGATTACTGCTTATAAAAGATAGTGTATTCCATCATAATAATCTCATTGAAAACTTCATTAATGCATTAATAGATGATACTAAGAAAAAAATTTGGATGGATGAAAAAAGAAACATTTATTGATATTCTCTGTCACATTTTAAAATTAAATCATGTAACTTTATTTTTTCTCCAATGCCTGTGGAATCTTCTATTCCTTAAGATACCTTTTGGATCAATCCCCCAATGGCTAGACAAGTGTTTCCTCTTCCAGCACAAATTTTTTTTCCATGTATCCTTGGTATGTCCTGACTGTTTTTATCTCCACAAAGTCCTATTCTAATACCTTAAGTACCTTATAAAAATATTAAAAGAACTTTTTACCCCCCTCTCTCTCTTCTTTTCTTGTTTGGATAGAATAAGCATGAATTGGTAATTTATTTTTTTAATGTTGTAGTTACTTCAGGATAGTGTCCCTGGGTTCTTGAAGTCTATGCCAATGGAACATGAGTTCCATGTTTGGAAAGGTTTCAAGTATGTTCTTAGAAACATACCTCAGAAGTCTACTTTCTAAGGAATAGCCTAGCTAAATACAGAGCTTTATCATCAGTAAGCTTGCCACCCAGCAAAAAAGTCTTTGTGTCAATCCAGTAAACAATAATACACAAAGAGTTCTTTGTTTTGTGAGGCCTCGATTGCTTCTGCAATAATTGTGTCAGTGGCAGAAAAAAAGGAGTCAGTTATTAGACTACCTATGTGTAGACTTTAACTTAACTGTTGTATTCAAAAATAAATCCTTATCCAATGATAAGTAGGTAGACTATAGGGAATAATCTTGACTTTAAAAAATCAGAAGAAGGAACAGATAAGGTGGCGTAGTAGATACAGAGAGGGGCCTAGAGTTAGCCTCAGAAACTTTGAGCCATATTTCCATTTTTGAAACAGAAACAAGCATTTGAAAGCATTTTCTGTCTGTCTGGCACTGTGCTAAGACTCTTAATTTTTTTTCATCTTATTCTCAATTTATCCTTCATTTTATTCTTTTAACCTTTTAATCCTTTTAAGATTTTACAATTGAGAAAACTGAAATAAACATAGCTAGAAAAGGAAATATGGTACAATTGGTTGTCTCATATTGCAGTGTTCAAAATAATATTTGCAGAAAGAACATTTGAAAATAAAAGATCACTTCTTATGTGCTAATATCACTTGCAAAAGATCAAATGATAAAAACATTTTAGGAAAACCTTGACTGTACTAATCAAATTAAATTAACATTACACTTTGATTCTTAATGATTTCTGTGCAAAGATGAGAGTAGATAAGGATGGAGAGAAAATTTTCAGAATCCATAGATTAGTACTTAAGAATGAAAGAGGGGATAGATTTGTAAACTATATAGAAACCTCAAACTTTATATCATGAGTACTTTCTTCAATAAAATACTGGTAGCTATCAGATATGGCAAGCACTGTTACATCAGAAGTAATGAAATTGTTTGTATTTTAACAGATAAAATATTCATCGAGGGGGCGGAGCCAAGATGGAGGAGTAGAAACTAACTCAAATGGCAAAGGAGGCCCAAAAGGGCAATGAGGAGAAGAATGCCTTAAAAAGTTGAATTTGCCAGATGGAAAAAGAATCTCAAAAGTTCACTGAGGAGATTCATTCCTTCAGACTTAGACTGGAGCAAATGGAAGCTAATGACTTTATGAGAAATCAAGATACTGTTAAGCAGATCCAAAAAATGAAAGATTAGAAGGCAATGTGAAATATCTCATGGGAAAAACCACTGACCTGGAGAATAGATCCAGGAGAGACAATTTAAAAATTATTGGACTACCGGAAAGCCATGATCAAGGAAAGAACCTAGAAATCACCCTTCAAGAAATTCTCAAGGAAAACTGCCCTGATGTTTTAGATCCAGAGGGCAAAATAGAGGTTGAAAGAATCCAATGATCACCTCCTGAAAAAGATCCCAAAAAGAAAACTCCCAGGAATATTATAGCCAGGTTCCAGAATGCCCAGATCAAGGAGAAAATACTACAAGCAGCCAGGAAGAAACAATTTCAATATTGTGGAAACCCAATCAGAATAGTACAGGACCTGGCAGGTTCTACACTGAGGGATTGAAGGGTAAGGAATATGATATTCCAGAGGGCAAAAGAGCTGAGACTGAACCCAAGGGTCACCTACCCAGCAAAACTGAGTATTTTGTTTCAGGGGAAAATATGGTCATTCAGTGGAATAGAGGACTTTCAAGCATTCTTGAGGAAAAAAACCAGAGTTGAATAGAAAATTTGACATCCAGACGCAAGAAGCAAGAGATGCCTGAGAAGGTAATCAGGGAAAAAAAATCAAAAGGAACTTATCAAAGTTGAACTATTTACATTCCTATATGGAAAAACAGTAACTGTGACTGATGAAATCTTTCTCAGTATGAAAATAATGGAAGAAGGATGTATGATCATATGAATGCATATGTGAATGTGTGTATATATGTTCACAGTTATATATGGATAGAGGGCACAGGTTGAATTTGTGGGACGGGATGATACTTAAGGGGTGAAATTATGAGGTGAGAGAGGAAAGTGGCAAGAGGAGATGGGGAGAGACAGGGTAGAGTAAACTATCTCATGTAGAAGAAGCAAGGGGAAGTGGTTGCAAGCGGGGGGGGGGGGGGAAGAATAGGAAGGCAAAAAGGCAAAACCACATTCTCATTGAATTTGGTTCTGGGAGAGAATGACATACATACTAAATGGGATATCTCAACCTGCAGCAGAATAGGAGGAAGGGGGATGAGAGGAGGGATTATGGATGGGAGGGCATCCTTGGGGGGAGGGGAGGTTGGAAGTACCCACTACAGAAGAGGGACAACATCAAATAGGGAATGGACCAGGTGGGGGGTGGGATGAGTGGGAAGAAATTATAAGCTGCCTTGTACAATATATCTACTATGGTAATGTTTAGCATAGCTAGACATGTACAACATATACTGAATTACTTATCTTCCCAGAGGGAATGGGTGACAAGAGAGGAAGGAAATAGATCTGAAATTCAAGGGTTTAAGACTAAATGTTTCAAATATATATAAATACTATTATTAATACTCTTTTGCTTGTGATTGGGAGATAAGATGTGCAGGCATTGGGACACAAAGATTCACCTTCCTCTAATGGAAAAGTCGAAGGGAGTATGGGAAAAGATAGGGGAGAGAGCAGATTGGAGGAAGTGGTATCTTGTGGGATTGCTATTCTGGGAGGGTGGGTAGGGGAAAAACAGGGGTAACTCAAAATCTGGCGGAAATGAATGATGTAAAACAGAAGTTAATAAAGCATTTGTTTAATAAAAAGAAAAGAAAAGAAAATATTCATCATTGACATAGATGACACTTCTTAACTATCAACATAGTATCAGGCCACCAACTTCTTAAAACAAAGTTCAGAATTTATTAAAAAAAGAAAAAGAGCATGATAAAAGAATAACAATAAGAAAAGACATGGCAAACCATTGAAACAACGGCATTTTGGCCTATTTAAACAAATTTTTGATAGTGAAAATGGATGACGGACAATAGAAATGGCATCAACACTAATTATAATAATTCTGTTCATTTTAACCAATGTAAATTAATAATCATGACAAGAAGACCCACAAAGCCTAAACTATATCTAAATAAGTATGCATTTGGTTGGCTTACAAAAAGAAAGATGGTGGCTGGTAACAGGTAGTGTTTAAAAGATAGTGGTTTGCAAAATTTTATTCAAAAGGATAGTTGAAGATGATAAATAGTTTTGGCAAAACTAGTTGGAATTTTAATTCGGGTCCTTCTTATACCCAATCCATTTTGCTATGGTGCTCTTGGTTAAAAAAAATGAAATCAATACATATCTCTAAATTTATAAAAGTAATTAATAGATCAAATATAATTAGCAAATCAAAGTGAAAAATACCATGGATTATCATAAAATCTCTTATTATTCATAGAAAATGGCAATGAAAGTCTAATATTTTAATTTAATATATGCAACGTGATAAATTTGGTTGAGGTATACATATATCATAATTTATTTTTAGCATAAGATTATAGAAAAACTAAAATTACAAATAACTCTTTCCTTTCCACCCCACCCACCAAAAGTAGTCTGAACAGAAGCGTGGTAATGGTGCCTATTCAAACAATAATAAGGGTGAAGAAAGGGAGATTTACATGATCTCAGTATGGTCAGGAAATAAGGAAGCAAACTTCAAATCATGATATAAAGGCCAAGTAACATTACTATACTAATTTTAAAACATCTCTTCAAAATAAATCCTAGATCAGTCTTTAAGCAGAATGTACTGAAGGAAACCCACTGTTAGAGCCCTATCCTTTGCAACAGGGATAAATGTAGAGGAAAGGGAATAAGGAAGCTCAGGGGCTCTTAGTCAGATGGGAGGAAAGGGGGAGGTTGTTTCCCCCTGCCCACCAAGCCAAAATAGTGATCACACTGGAAATCTCCCCCCTCCAATCTGCTCTATCCCATATTCTTTGAGGTAGATCAATAATTCATTTTGTTTGATAAATTATTCCACTTTACTAAGTGACAAATTAGAGAAGTTTTGTAAGACTGAATCACTAAACAACAAAGATATGTCTTTCTTCAGTATTATATGAATTTCTTAACAAACTGAAAGTAAACAAAATGGTATGCTTAGTTTACTATAGGAAATAATAAATAATTCAAGCATTTGCAAATTAATTGATAAATGTAGATGTGTTAAAAATGATAAATTACTCTATTGCCCTCTGGATCATTCTTGTCGTTAATGTTCATTCACCATCTGAAACTCATTGTATGAATATTGTTAATAGTTGATAGAATACTGATGAAATAATTTATGAATGGAGGGACTAGAATTATTTTTCTCCTTTTAATTTGTAGTTACAACCAGGACAACCACTTAGGAACCAGGAGTAAAATTACCTTCTTATAAGTATGTTAAGATATGACAATGTAAATTGAATAACTATAGAATCTCTAGTTTTATTTTTGAAAAACCCTATGTTATAACTATTTTCCACAAAAGCCATAAATTGATCATTTAAAATAAAGCATTAATACTCTTTTATTCTTCAAGGGAAATCAGCATTTATATTAATTAAGCAATGTGATCATTTACACATTTACCATAAAATATTTCCTCAAAGATTCTAATCTATTTGAAATAATCCTCTCCTTATAGTATTTTTGTTTTTTTAATTAAATGCTTTATTAACTTCTAGTTTATCTGCAAGATTTTGAGTCACAAATTTTCTCCCCATTTTTCCCCCTGCCCACCATGCCAAAATAGTGATCACACTGGAAATCTCCCCGCTCCAATCTGCTCTCTCCCATATCTGCTCCCATACCCCCTCCGACTTTCCAGTAGGGCACAGTGAATGTCTATGCCCCAGTGCCTGTATATCTTAGTTTCTAGTTACATGTAAAATAATATAATAGTATATTATATATATATGTATGTATGTATGTATATATATATATATATATATAAACATTTAATTTTAAAGCTTAGAATTCTAGATTCATTCCCTTCCTCCCTTGTCACCCACCCTTACTGGGAAGATAAGCAATTCAATGTAGGTTGTATATGTGTAGCTATACAAAACATTTCCATCAGGGGTGGCTAGGTGGCGCAGTGAGTAGAGTGCTGGTCCTGGAGTCAGAAGGACCTGAGTTCGGTTCCAGCCTCAGACACAATGCACACACAGACAAAAACCTAGCCGTGTGAACTTGGGCAAGTTACTTAACCCCAATTGCCCTCCAAAAAGCAAAAAAACAAAAACAAAAACAAAAGCAAAACAAAACATTTCCATGGTAGACATATTGTAAAAGACTGACTATATTTCCCTCCCTCCTATCCCACATCCCACTTGTTCTAATCTCTACTTTGATCCTGTCACTTTTCAAAAGTGGGTGCTTCCAACTTCCTTCCCCCCCAGCCTGCCGTCCCTCTCATCCCCTTCCCCACTGCTCTCCTGTAGGGTGAGATAGCCTAATTAGTGTGTATGGCATTCCCTCCCTAAGCCAAATTCAAGGAGAATAAGGCTGACCCAATCCCTTTTGCCTTCCTGTTCTTCCCCTCCATTGTGACCATTTCCCTTTGCCTCTTCTGTATGAGATAGTTTACCCCCATTCTGTCTCTCTCATCTCCTGTCATTATATTCCTCTCTCACCTCTTAATTTCACCTTTCAAGTATCATCCTTTCTGATTAAATTGGTCCTGTGCCCTCTATCTATGTATACCTGTACACATATATGCACACATTCACATATGTATTCATACACACATATACCCTCCTATATAGACATATGTATGTATGTATATGTGTGTATATGTATATATTTCTATTCCCTTCAACTGTTCTCATGCTGAGAAAAGTTTCATAAATTATAATTATTGTAAATAGTTCAATTTTGATAAGTTCATTATGATTTCTTTTCCCTGTTTACCTTCTCATGCTTCTCTTGCTTCTTGTATCTGAATGTCAAATGTTCTATTCAGCTTTCCTTTTTTCATCAAGAATGCTTGAAAGTCCTTTATTGCACTGAATGACCATATTTTCCCCTGAAACATAATACTCAGTTTTGCTGCATAGGTGATTCTTGGTTTTTATCCCAGCTTCTTTGACCTCTAGAAGATCATATCCCAAACCCTTTGATCCCTCAGTGTAGAAGCTGCCAGATCCTGTGTTATCCTGATTGTGTTTCCACAATATTCAAATTATTTCTTCCTGGCTGCTTATAATACTTTCTCCTTTATCTGGGAACTCTGGAACTTGGCTATACTATTCCTAGGAGTTTTCTTTTGGGGATCTTTTTCAGGAGGTGATCAGTGGATTCTTTCAACCTCTATTTTGCTCTCTGGTTCTATAACATCAGGACAATTGATAGGAAGCCTCTGAGCTGGAAAGACCTAGGTCCAAATCTACCATTTGACACATACTGGTTATGTGACTGTGGGCAAGTCATTTTATCTTTGAGTACTCTAAAGAACTCTCTCAAACATAAGTGTTGGAACAAGTGCTGATCCTCATGGGTTAAGGAGTTGCTTGAATGGAAATTCTTTACACCAGTAAAATTTCAGGCCTTAATCAAATAAAGAAAAAAAAAGTTATTTGGACAAAAAAAGATCATGACATCTTCTCTTTCCAATATTTTTAGATTTCATCCCTCAAGACCTTCAATATTTTCTGCATCTCCAGTGTAGACTTCCTCTATCTATACTTTTTCATTCCAGTTTCTCTTTGAGTATTGGTTTCCTACTTCCAATTGCTGAATACCAAGGGTCATGATGTATTGGGGTTCCACTCTTATTGTTAAAGAAAATAGTTGTAGAAATTTTAACAGATCATTTCTAAATTTCATTTGTTTATTTTTCTCCTTCAATTTCATCCTTAAATGTTCCCAGAATGACCTAGGCTTACTTGAATGTCACACCAAGCTTTCTGCTGACCCTTCTCCCCTTACACTTCTCATTTTAATGATTTGTTTCTGTTACAAAAAATAATTCGTTTCATCTTACAAACATGTACTTAGTTTACTTACATTCCAAGTCTTGCTAATTTGCAATCTTTTATCTTTGTCAATAGTATACCTATTGTACTCTAGCAGATTATATCCAACAACTTACCCCACTACCTTGGACTTCCTTTCAAAACAAAAAGCCAAACTTATAAAGCACAAAATTGTTTGTTTGATATAATTATTATCATTCAGTGAATGTATCCATGGATCATATTTGGCGGGCATAGTAGTACATAAATGCCAATGGGCTGATACTTCACTGTGATTTTCTGGCATGGCCTTTACACATTCCATAAAATAATGTATTTACCAAAGACATTCTCCTCTGTCATTGTGGATATCCAACTGAAAGTTAAAGATTAAAGGAGGTCCCCATACGTGTTGAGGTCCTCCAGATGCTTCTGTTTATGGATGGCATTGTGATAACTGCAGCAAGCCCTGGAAAACTGAAAAACTTCTTAAATTAAATTCATAATCATTCAAAAGCATTCAGCATAAAGAACATTATGGGATCTCATGGGAGAATATTGTGAAGGATACAGTAAAGGTACGTTAACTTCTTATATTTTTTTCCTTTGTCCACTAAGAAGAATAAAGTTTATCATGAGTTATTTAAATGCATGACCTCATTATACTACAATATTATATGGGATTTTCAAATTGCATATTTGTAAGATTAACATTGATGTAATGCCTGC
Source organism: Gymnobelideus leadbeateri (assembly GCA_011680675.1). Lineage (NCBI taxonomy): Eukaryota > Metazoa > Chordata > Mammalia > Diprotodontia > Petauridae > Gymnobelideus > Gymnobelideus leadbeateri. The sequence goes on along the minus strand of WOXC01008809.1, from coordinate 74,161 downwards.
AATAACTTACCATTGCCATTTCACATTCTCAATAATAATCATCCACTGATAAAGCACTTTAAGGTCTGCAAAGCACTCTTTTCATCACAGCCCTGTGAGGTCAGCAGTGAAATCTGTCACCTGAATTCAAATCTGCTACCTCCAGTACCAATACCTACTCTGTCTATGATGCCACACTGTTTCCTATAATTTTAGCAGATATTTGTCCAGGAATCACCTTAATATATAAACTCCTACATGACAGAGAAAGGACACTGTTGTGATACATTTAAGGGACATTACAAGTATGAAGAGAAAAAAATTACATACAAACTTCTGATATTAGGTAGACTACTTCTCATGTAAGTACATTCTATGGTGCAGTTTTATGGTTAAGAAAGAGACTATGTTAAAGGAAAGTCTCCCATTTCTTTCCCTAAATTAGTTCCCTAGGTAGTTGTACCCATAAAGAAAAGAGATTGAGAAAAGTGCCTTTGAGAGAAATTTGAAAGCTCCATAAATTCTTTTATGAAATATAATGTACTGTATTTCAGTCATAAGCAAGAAAAGAGTTTACAATTGAAAGAGTTTACAATGTACCCTGGCTGCCATATTTTAGAAACAAAACATAGATGGAGAGAAAGATATAGATAGACATATATACATGTGTGGATAAATATATACACATATATTTATACATTCATATTTATGCACATATATTTATATATTCATTACATTTTCACTTGATTTTCATATCCTATTTCATAGTTTTAAGCATTAGGGTCCAATTCTGAAGCTATAAAAATTTGTTTTTTATCCAGATCAAGCCAAGGGATCATTTGCCTACAAATCTTGACAAATACCTTCCCATGGTATCAAGTGAATGTTGTGTTTTCTAAAGGAATAATTTTTTTTTTCATTCTACAAAAAGTGCCAAGGAAACTATTCTTGAGGAGAAAATAAAGGAAATATTTTATTTTAATTTCTGGTTAAAATGCCAGCACTACCAGGTCTAAAGGACTGGGTAACTGGCATTGTGTACTCTCCCTATACATTGAAATTCCCCTCCTTTCTGGAAAATACACAGCAATAAGCAGGTTGATCCCTGAGAAAACTTGGTCTCTAATGATTAAGATTAACAAATTTTTCCCATAATCCTTGTCTCTTTAAATATCTCTCATAAAGTCTCAGAGAAAAAATACTGAACACTTAGTTTAGGGTTCATGTCTAGGTCATCTGTAAAAGTAGAAGAAAGGTACTCTGTGTATGATATGAATCAGACATAGGACAGCTGTTACTTTTTTTTTATTTTTTGCTTTTTAGGGGGCAATTGGGGTTAAGTAACTTGCCCAAGGTCACATGGCTAGGTTTTTGTTTGTGTGTGTTAAGTGTCTGAAGCCGTATCTGAACTCAGGTACTTCTGACTCTAGGGCCGGCACTCTACTCACTGCGCCACCTACTCGCCCCAGCTGTTACTTTCCTTCAGTAAACCAGTCAGGTCAGGAATTGTGTGAGGTGCTTCAGATACAAATACAAAAAAATGAAACAATCCCTACATGCAATGAGTTTCCTTTCTCTCTTTCTTTTCTGTCTTTATTAATTTGTCTACTTTTAGTTTACAAGTTTCAGTCCCACATTCTCTCGAATTTCAAATTTTCTCCCCCTTCCTCTTCTCATCACCACTACCCCATGGCAGCATGCAATCAAGTATAGTATCTACAAATACTTTCACATTAGACATTAGTCAGGTTGGGAAGAAGGATTGTAAACGATGGGATGAAAATGGGAAAGAAGAAGCAAAGCTAAGCAAGAAAAAGAAAGAGAGGAGGTGTTTTGCTTCAGTCTGCATTCAGACTCTATTCTCTCTAGTTCTTTCTAGTTCTTTCTCTGAATGTAGACATATTTTTCCATAATGAGTCTTCTGGAGTTTCCTTATAGCTTTGCATTGCTGAGAAGAATCTAGTCTATCAAAGTTGGTTGTTACACATATGTTGTGTCTGTAACTGTGTACAGATTTCTCCTGGCTCTGCTCTTCTTACTCAATATCAGTTTGTATAAGTCTCTCCAGGTAAATATGAGGTCTGTCTGCTCCTCATTTCTTATAGCACAATAATATTCCATTACATTCATATGCCACAGCTTCTTTAGCCATTCCCAATTGATGGGCATCCCCTTAATTTCCAGTTCTTTGCTACTACAAAAAGAGCTGCTAAAATATTTTTGTACATACAGGTCTTCCTCCCACTTCTGTGATCTCTTTGGGATTCAACACTAGAAGTGGTATTGCTGGGTCAAAGGGTATGCAATTATTTATAACCTTTTGGTCATAGTTTCAGACTGCTCTCCAGGATGGTTGAATCTGTTCACAACTCCACCAACAATGCATTAGTGTTCCAATTTTTCTTACAACCTCTCCAGCATTTGTCATTTTCCTTGTTTTGTCATCTTAGCCAATCTGGCGGGTAAGTTGTGGTACCACAGAGTTCTTTTGATTTGCATTTCTCTAATCACTTAGTGATTTAGATCATTTTTTCATATGCTTATAAATATCTTTAATTTCTTCCTCTGAAAACTGCCTGTTCATATCCTTTGACTATTTGACAATTGGGGAATTACTCATATTCTTATAAATTTGATTCAATTCTTTGTATAGTTTAAAAATGAGGCCTTTATCAGAGATACTGTTTGTAAAATTTCTTTCCCAATTTTCCAGTTCCCTCTTAATCTTCATTACATTGACTTTGTTTGTACAGAAACTTTTTAATTTAATGTAATCAAAATTATACATTTTGCATTTTATAGTGCTCTCTAACTCTTGTTTGGTCATAAAGTCCTCCCTTCTCCATAAGTCTGACAGGTAAACTATTCTTTGCTTTCCCAGGTTGCTTACAGTATCAGCCTTTATACCTAGATCATGCACCCATTTAGACTTGATTTTGGTTTATGGTGTTAGATAATGGTCTATGCTATATATATTTTCCCATACTATATTCCAGTTTTCTAAGAAGTTTTTATCAAATAGTGAGTTCTTATCCCCAAAACTGGGGTCTTTGGGTTTATCAAACAGTAGATTACTATAGTCATTGACTTCTGAGTCTCATGTACTCAGTGAGTTTACTTTCTAATGGAGGAAACAGATATGTGTATATGACATATACAATGTAAGTATTAAATTAAATAAATAGATACATGAACATACACACAATTATTACATGAAAGGTAGTTTGGAAGTGATGGAACTAACAGTTGTGGATCGTGGCGGCTATCAATAAAGATTTTAATGCAGAAGATTGTACCTAAGAATCATCTTAAATAAAAAGGATCTTGGAGGCAGAGCCAAGATGGCAGGGTAAAGGCAGAGACTCTCCTGAGCTCTCCTCCATACCCCTCCAAATGCCTTTAAAATGACTCTAAACAAATTCTAGAGCAGCAGAATTCACAAAAAAAGATGGAGTAAAACAAATTTCCAGCCCAAGACAAATTGGAAGGTCAACAGGAAAAGTCTGTTCCAACAGGGTGAAAGACTGAGGAGGGAAGTCTAGCCCAGGCTGCACTAGCAGAGACAAAGCCCCAGAAAACCCAGAGCATATCTTAGGTGATTGAGTATCTGGAAGAGGTACTGGTTTCCAGACCTCTAAATCCAAAGATGCCCAAGAAAACAGGTCAGTAGGAAAGGTCTGTTGCACATGGGTGAGAACACAGGTCTCACCAGTCCCCGCCCCAAAAAGAAGTATAAAAAGGAAAACAAAAAAGTGAAATCATAAGGGTCTTAATAAGTTCAAACTGTTTACATTCCTACATGGGAAGATGATATTTGTAACTCGGGAGACCTTTCTCAGTATGAGGATAGTTGGAGGGAATACATACATACATACATACATACATAAATAAATATATATGTGTGTGTGTATACATATATATGTATACATATACATATATGTGTGTGTGTGTGTGTATATATATATATATATACACACACACACTCACAGATAGGGCACAGGTTGAGTTGAATATGAATGGAAGATATCTAAGGGGTATGTAAGTGGTGAGAGAGGAATGTACTGAGAGAAAGATGAAGGGAGATGTAGAATGGGATAAATTATCTCCCATAAAAGAAGCAAGGAAAAATCTGTTACAGTGAAGGGGAAGAAGGGAGAGGTAGGGGAGGGAGGTGAATGAAACTTAGTCTCATCAGAATTGATTCAAAGAGTAAATAACATACACCTGCAATTGGATATTTAAATCTATCTTACTCTATAGGAAAATAGGAGGAGAAGCGGATAAGAGAACTGAGTCAAATTTTTAAAAATAAGAGCCATTCCCCAATTGATAAATGATGAAAAGATATGATCAGTTTTCAGATGAAGTAATAAAAACTATCACCATACAAAAAAAAAAAACCTCTTTTTTGATTGGAGAAATGCAAATTAAAATAATTCTGAAGTACTACTTCATACATATTAGATTGGCTAATAGGACAGAATGTGGGAGGGGATATGGGAAAAAATGAGACATTAATGTGCTATTGGTGGAGTTGTGAATTGATTCAGCCACTCTATAGAGCAATTTGGAACTATGTCCCAAAGGATATAAAACCCTTTGACCTAGTAATACCAATACTAGTTCTGTATCACACAAAGGATGAAGATCTTTTTTGTTCAAAAATATTTATAGCAGTTCTTTGGGGGGATCAAAGAATTAGAAATTGAGGGCATATCCATCAATTGGGGAGTGGAGGGATGAATTTTGGTATGTCATCATGATGGAAAACTATTGACTTATAAGAAATGATGAGCAAGATGTTCTCAGAAAAAACCTGGACAGACTTATATGGACTGATTCAAAGTAAAATGTGCTGTGCATATAGTGACAGCAATACTGTAAGATGATCAACTGTGAATGACTTAGCTATTCTCTGTAATACAACAATGGAAGGCAAGTCTAAAGGACTTAAAATGAAAAATGCTATCCATCCCCAGAGAAAGAACTGATGGTGTCTGAATACAGATTGAAGCTTACTATTTTTTAAACTTTTTTAGTTTTCTTGAATTTTTTGTTTGTTTATGTTCCTTTTGTAACATGACTATTACAGATATGTATTGCATGAATAAAGATGTATAATCTATTTCAAATTGCTTGCCTTCTCAATGTGGGGGAGGATGGGGAGGAGAATTTGGAAGTCAAAATTTTAAAAACATCTTTAAAATTGTCTATACATATAACAAGGGCATAGTAAAATACTAAATAAAAGCAAAAATAGAACAAAAAAGATAAAGAGGAACTCTATAGGGCCGAGGAAAGGATAAAGTGTATTCTAGATGTTGGGAAGAGCCAGTGCAAATGCATGGGGTTAGGAAGTGGCATGTTCTGAGTGCAGAACAGAGAAGGTCAGTTCAGCTGGGTTGCAGAATTTAGAGAGAGGACATAATGCCTGGTGAAACTGAAAAGAGATATGTCAAGAGAAGTGTAGGAAAATAAAAGCTAAACAGAGAAGGTTATATATTTATATTTAAGGTTATAGAATATTACATATATTTAATTTATATTTATATTTTTATATTTATATTTCCAGAAAGTCACTGGAATCAGTTGATTAAATAAGTCACATCAGTATTTAAGAAAATTACTTTGATAATAATGTGAAGAATGGACTGGACTAATAAGAAACATGAGTCAGGGAGATCATTTAAGATACTATTTCAATAATCCAGGAAAAAGGTGTGAACAGTAGCAGGTAAGTAGAAATTTGAGAGATAGAGGGAAGGTATAAACAGCAAAATTTGGCATCTAATTGCCTATGTAGAGTAAGGAAAATTGAGTTCAGGGTAATGATGAGATTATAAGTCTGATATACTGGAAGGTACTGGAGCCTTGAAAAATAAGGAGACTCAGGAGAGAGAGAAGGAGGGTTGAAAGGAGGGGAGAGAGAGATGAGAGAGGGAGACAGAAACAGACACTGCAGCAGACACAAAGGAAGAAACAGACACAGACACATAGACAGAGAGAGGAGGTATAAGTAAAAATGGGGGTAGGGACCTTGAGGAGGGATGAAAAGGTTTGAATTTGCTTCTTTGAGAGTGATATAGAGAAATACTAAACTCAAAAGTCTCTCACAAGTGAACATTAACAAAGATTCAAAATAATGCATTAACTCATCAATATATATACTGGGAGATTAATACTTAAACATCAGAACATGAAGCAGTTTAGAAGTATTTTTAAAAAGAAATCTTATTTCATCATGATTCTGCACTGTCCAAACAACTCCCCTCAGGTCCATGATTTCTATAAATGGTAATCCACTCTGATACAAAGATTTTCTTTGCCATTCGTCTGCTCTGATCAAAGTATTCAGGATCTATATCATCTCAGAATTCATAAGGTTTCCTCCAAGATTTGACTGATCCATCTCATGATCAGTTATCATTTATAAATAGAAAGAAATAAGACATAAGAAATAGTTCAAAAGCCTAACTGAGGCCTATGTAAGCCCACATAAGTTCTTTAACTACCATATGCTCACAGTTCACTATTTTTCCCAGGATGGGCAGAAGAATACCAATCTTCTCCCCCATTTCACATGTCTGAATAGTCTGACATGATCTCTAGAAAATAAAAGAGGGAGACTCAGGAAGGATAATTCATTCCTGTTAAAGACCCACTTAGCTATTGCTTTTCCTTGCTCAGGAGCCAATATGGGGATCGTTTGTTCATTTAAAGCACCCAGGTCCTTATCAATGATCTGTTTCCCCAAAGGCAGCTTTGAAGTAGGCTGGACACTCTGTGGTGTATACTCCAATCTTTACTACCTATATAAGAAGGAATAAATTAATCAAGCAAGCACTATTAAGCATTCTATGCAAAGCACTATTCTAAGTGTTAAATGTTAGTACAAATAGAAAATAAAGATAGTCTCCACTCTCAAGGAGCTCATATTCTATTGAATGAGACAACACTTATGGAAGATTTCAGTAGCAAATCAGTTGTAAAAGTACCATGGTCCTTAGGGTTCATTGGCAAAGCAGACGGTCATACTTTTTCCTTAATATCAATATGAAATATCACTATTCCTATGTCTTTTGGGTTCAGGGTCCTGGGATGTCCCATTAGGGTCTGAAGGGAGATGGCACTCAAAGTCATGGTGATAGTTTGATTTGTCTAGCAATTGCTGCCTCCTATCTCTCCTTCAGGATGCCTTGTTACTTGCTAGGCTGGCTTGCTTGGCCTATGGTTGAAAGTTGGTTAGCAATTCTATTGGTTCTGCTCATTTCACTCTTCATAATTTCATGCGAGTCTATCCATGTTTTCTAAAACCAATGAGCTCATCATTTCTTATTATATTTCTTATAGCATAGCAATATTTCATCATCATACACTATGACTTGTTCAGTCATTCGTCAATTGATGGGCATCCTCACAATTTCCTTTTCTTTGTCACCACAAAAAGAGTTGTTATAAATAAAATTTTTAGAAGATATGGGTTATTTTTTTTCCTAATTATCTTTGGAAATGTGTGACCTTGAGCTGAAAAGAATGACATGGAACATCCTCAGTTCCAATATTTACATTTCCCCCCTATTAATGTATAGTCTCTTTGAGAGAAGGGGTTTCTTCCCCTTACCTTATTATACTGCTAAGTCTTAGCACAGTGTGCCATGACCATCACAGTTTGGCAGAATACCATTTGTTAAAAAGAGAAAGCTTCCAACTTGGTTTCTCTTGGCCATGACACTCTAAGACTAACCATGTGATTCAAGTGAGGGATTGAGGTCTTTAAGATTGTTATCCTGGTGACCCTGATGGGGCTTTTCACTTTGACTCAACTATACAGTCTGAGGAAAGAGTCGTCTGGCTGTCATTTTCTTTATTTACATTTGTTCTTTCCTGATATTAGACAGATGAATATCCCATGATAGTTAAGTTCAGGACAGATAGGAACCTTTGTGAGGTCTGAATGGTCTAGGAGCCCTGGGAAGTCTGTGAGTACAACAGCTGTGCTGTCTGCAGATATAGAGAACTTTCAGAAATCTCTCGGCTTCACTAATGAAATGTTCCCCTCTCCTATGTCATTACCTGAAAGGCTACAGGGCAGACAAGCAGCAGGATGTGTTATGGAGGATGTTTTTGGGTGCCTTGAGGTATGTTCCCTTGCCATATACAGTACCTGCAAGGTTACAGGGCAGATAAGCAAGAGGGAATGTAATCTTTTTTTGTTTATGCCTCCATATATGGTCATAGAGTATTATCCTGGTAGGTGACTAGCCTTAAGCAAGGGTAAATGGTGAACAAGATTGAGGAAAGGTCCTTCTGCATTGTCTACATTCTTCTGGGTCACCTTAAAGAGACAATCTTTCTACATTGTCTGCATTCTCTTGTAGGGTGGCAATAAAAACTCTGTGAGCTCCTTGAATCTTTGGCTCTGTATGAAATGGTCCTGTAATAAACAGACTATTGATTACACCCCCGTCTCGTTATTCTCACTGCTCGCTAGCCCTGGCCACAGTATGCAGTGATATTGGCTTATAGGAGAGGGGTATTATATACCAGAAGGAGATTATAGACCTGAGAGGGAAGAATATCAAGCTTGACTGTTTGATCAGATGGTGATTAAGTAAGGTAAAATATAAATTACCTGATTAGCAGCCTTGAAAAGTTGCATCATATCCTAATCTTCATTCCCAATATTAGTCCCCAAACTCTTTTGTAACCATGGTTAAAAGCTATCAGAACATTAATTTTTCCATGTTTGAAATTTCTGTATAGATATAAACTACCTTTCTCTTACCAGCTTCATATTGCACATATGAATCTCTTTTACTCCCCACTTTGACTTGCAAACCATAACCGTTACTATGATTTGAATTATCACCATACCATAGAGATAGGGGAAACTTAATGATCCAATGCATGAGAGAATGGGAAGCTGAATCCATCAAATTCAGGTCTGGCTTCCCCAAAATCGAACCTGACAAATAGAAATGTCTTGGTAAAGAATTCCAGTCCCTGTGGACTCAACTGTGGTAATGTTGAAAGATTTACATGGGGGATATCATTGAAGGGAAACTTGAAGCTACATTTTCAGATATATATTTTTATAAAATATCATCAACAAATAATAAACAGGGTAAAATTTTGCACTCCCTAGGATTCTCAATCAATTGCATGACTGAGGGTGCAGACTGTAGAAAAATTTTTGCAAATGCCTGACTGTTCCATTTTCATTACATGTATCCTCAATCCATGAGTAAATTATGTTCGTAATATTTTACACAAATAAAAAAGTAAGAATATGGGTCAGCAGTTATTTATGTCCTCTCAAAAAATTTTTTAAAAATGCTGAAGCATACCATTTTTCATTTTCTTTTTTCTTTAGTTTGAGTTTTCTTCCATAAGGTACATTAAAGATCATTGATCATCTTAGAAATGAGTGAAATGGAGAAAATATATCTTAGGTAACTTTGCCAGAATTGCTAAGTTTGTGTGAGAGTCAAGATTCAAACACAAGTCTACCTGACTCTAAGCTAGTATTCTATCTATCTATGGCACCAAGAGACTACACTGGCTCTAAATGGTGGTCACAAGAAATATAGAGGTAGACATTGAAAATAGTTAAATACTACATATAACATTTATAGATATATAGATATTATGCTTGACATAATATTATAAACAATTTTCATACAAATAAAATCAAACTTAAATAATTGTATAAATAGTAATTCTTTGTAGGCAGGCCAATCCAGTACACTAAAAATGACAATTTTACCCAAATTAATCTACTTATTCAGTGTCATCACAGTTGTAAACTACCAAAAAAGTGAGCTAATAAAAAATAAAAAAATTAATTTGGAAGAACGAAAGGTCAAGAATATCAAAGGACTTAAGAGAAAAATATAAAGGAAAGGGGTCTAACAGTACCAGATATTAAACTCTATTGTGAGACAGGAAATATACAATCTGGTACTGGCTAAGAAATAGGATAGTGGATCAGGAATATAGTAGGTATTTAATATACAGTAGTAAATGATGATAGTAACATCATTTTCGATAGATGCAAATATCTAAGCTTTAGCAATAAAAAACTCACTGGTAAAAATGGCTGAGAAAGCTGAAAAGCAGCCTCACAGAAACTAGGTATAGATAAATATCTTACACTATTTGCTGTTTAAGGTCAAAATGGATACTTTATCAAGACATAAAAGGAGATAGCCTAAGTAATTGAGAAGAGAATGAAAAATGTTACCTATGATATTTATGAATAAGAGAAGAACTTTTTAATAAATAAGAGAGAGAAAATACTGTGGGATATAAAATGGACAATTTTGATTATAATAAATTGTAGAAGGTTTACACAAATAAAACAAGGGTAATCAATATTGGAAGGAAAGAAGAAACCTAGGGAGGATTTTTCTAGCCAGTTTCTTGGGAAGAAACTCATATCTGAAGACTTCATATCTCAAATATATAGATTACTGAGTCAAATGTATAAGAACATGAATCATTTCCCAATTGATACATGCTCAAAGGATATGAACAGGCGATTTTTTTTTTTTTTTGCTTTTTTGGAGGGCAATTGGGGTTAAGTAACTTGCCCAAGGTCACACGGCTAGGTTTTTGTTTGTGTGTGCGTTAAGTGTCTGAGGCCGGATCCGAACTCAGGTCCTTCTGACTCCAGGGCCGATGCTCTACTCACTGCGCCACCAAGCTGCCCCGAAGAGGCAATTTTTATAAGAAGAAATCAAAGCTATAGACAGCCATATAAAAATGCTCTAAATCAATATTAATTAGAGAACTGAAAATTAAAAACTACTTTGTGGTACCTTTTCACTTTTATAAGATTGGCTAAAATGATAAGAATGGAAAAATTACAAATTTTGTGGGGTGGGGTATGTGGATAAATTAGAACATTAATACACTTTTGGTAGAATTGTGAATTGATCTAAAACCATTTTGGAGAACAATTTGGAGTTATGTCCAAAGAGTTATAAAGCTGTGTATACCATTTAACCCAGAAATATCACTATTAGTTCTTTTTCCCAAGGTGATCAAGAATAAGGAGGCAGATTTATATGCTGTAAAATATTTATAGCAGCTCTCTTTGTGGTGGCAAAGAAGTGGAAAGTGAGGGACTGTCCATTAATAACTGATTTAGTTGTGGTAAATTATTGTAATTGAATACTACTGTGCTGTAAGAAACAACAAGCAGGTTGGTTTTAGGAAAAACACAGAAAGACTTGAATGAAAAAAAAAACCCAGAGTTAAAGGAACAGAAGCTACAGAACCTTGTATATAGTAACATCAATATTATTTAAAGAGTACTGTGAATAACTAAGCTATTTTGAGTAATATGATCATTCAAATGAACTACAAAGGACTTTTGAAGGAAAATGCTATAAACCTCCAGAGAACTGAAATATGTAAGAACAAATCATAAGGATATATGTATGTGTGTATATATACATATACATAATACACACATGCAATCACATGTGTATATATACACACATATGTACGTGTATATGTAGGTATCTGAGTATGTATGTATACACACATGTGTGCATGTGTTCATATATGTAAACATATGCACATGTATGCATATATACATGTGTGCGTATATATGTATATACATATATATATATATATATATATATATATAAAATGTTATACTTCTCTAATGTAGAGTTAGGAGAAAGATAACCCCAAACTCAAAATATTAACAAAAATTATTTTTTATAATTTTAAAAACATAGCAAAAATATATGACATAATAATAAATATTTTATAATGTTATGCATTATAACATTGAAACATAATATATAATATATGTAAGACTATGTTATTATATTAATATGTAGTGCATCATATCAATGTATACTATTATATAATACATAATATTATGAATAGCATAATATCTATAGCTATATCTATTTCATCTTCTTTTATATACCCTAATTTTTGTCCTCAAAAGATTATAAATTTAAATATATTTAAAGAGAGCAAGGTTGTTGTAAATGTATAAGATGTCTTTTCCCAAATATGGGACATTTTGCTTTCTTTGCTATAAATAATTTATGGTCTCACTTTATTTTTTATTTATTTAGTATTCAATTTTCCCCAGTTACATGCAAACAACAATTCTTACCATTTATTTTAAAACTCTGAGTTCCAAATTCTCTCCTTTCCTCCTTCCTGGTCTCAGATTAAATAGTCTGATCATTCAGAAATGATTCCTATATTAGTATGCTGTCATATCTTGTTGGTTAAGAAATAACCTATTCAGGTTTGTGAAATTGGTTCTATCCTCACCATGATATTGATGATGTAAAGAGAAAAGTCTTGTGAAAAGATTATAATCTCTCTTATTTGTTAATTATGAATAATAGTTTCATTTTAAAATATTTTTATTGTGAACTTAAAGATCAAATATTTCAGAATACATAGAACATATGACAAAACATAATAAAAGAGTAGTATACCTGAATATGTGAATCTTTATCATATGCCATTTGCTTTCCCTTTTAATCATACAATTAATTTCATATATAACTTTTTATACATTGTAAAAATTTTATATAAATTTAAATTTTTATTTAAAATTATAACTTTTTAAAAAAAAATTTTCTTCAGGGGTGGTGAGGTGGCACAGTGTGTAGAGCACTGGCCCTGGAGTCAGAAGGACCTGAGTTCAGATCGGGCCTCAGACACTTAACCCACACAAACCAAAACCTAGCTGTGTGACCTTGGGCAAGTTACTTAACCCCAAATGCCCTCCAAAAGGCAAAATTTTTTTTTAAACAATTAAAATTTTTTTTCTTTTTGTCTAGGTTTCTTTATGATCTCTATATTCTCTTCTGTGTGTTTTATTAATGTTTAATGACCCTCTCCTTTTCTTCTTGTTTCATCTTTGTCGACAGCATCAACATCCTCCTCTACTACCAAACTCAACCCTTCCAACTGAAAATGAAAAACAACAACAACAAAAAAACTTCTTTGAAACAAATACATAGTCAAGCAAAAATCATCCTCACGTGTAGGACATGTCCAAAACTATGTATTCCATTTTGTACCTTGAGTCCATATCTTCTAGCACTCAGAAGAATTCTGAATTTTTCAAAGTTATTTCCCTTCATGAAAGAGAGAAACACCGTATGAGATACAAGCCTCATAAAACAACATCAGTGTACTCTCATACATAAAGGTTTGTCTCAGACTCCCCATTCTTATAAAGAATATTAGTGCAAAGTAAACTCTCAGACTTGTGTTTTAGACTTAAATGAAGTAGTGTCTTCCTAAAAACCCCATCACAATGATTCTGTCTTGCTTCCTTCACATTCCACAAGTAGCAGAAAGCATTATGTCTAATCAGCCACCTAAAAGAGTGTACTTGGGGATATGGTGTGTGGAAAGGGAGAATATAGGCAGTATAGAACTGACTAGAGAGGGAGAGATTTCTAGACCCAGGGTAAAGACTAGATACCCAGCATCAACAAGTCTTCTTGGCACAGAGTTTACTATGGAGGAGATGGGATAGAACCACCCTTCATTCACAATTAAAGGAGATAACAGATCCCCAGCATCAGGGATTTGTGTAGGAGAGGAAATGTATCACACAGTAGTGGAAGGTTGAGGAGATAAAGAATAAAAAGGAAGCCAAAGCAAAAATATTGGGAGTATAAGATTGAAACAAAAATTTTAAAAATGAGAATGGCTAGAAAAAAGCCTATCTCTTAAACAGATAACATAAAAGTGTGACTCATAAAAACGGAAAGGAAAATAAGTAATTTTTAAAAATTTATTTAGTATTTTATTTTGCCCAATTACATGTAAAAACAATTTTCAACATTCATTTTTAAAATTATGAGTTCCAAATTTTCTCCCTTCCTCCCTCCATACCCCACCTCATTGAGAAGTCAAGCAATTTGGTTAAACATGTGTAGTCATGTAAAATATATTACCTATTAGGAATGTTATGAAAAAAAAACATAGACCAGTGGAACTTTCAAGAGTCAAGATGACAGAATAAGAAGTAAATTGCTCATACTTTTCCTTAATGACCTCTAAAAACCCAAATAATATCACTCCAAGAAAACCCTGGAACAAATGAAACAGCAAAAGATGGGCTACAGCAGTCTTATAGCCTGGGAAGTTTAGGGGATTAATGGGAAAGGTCCCTCTTGCTCTGGTGGAAGAGGAGCAGTACAGGAAGTGAGGCATCCCAGCAAGCTAGCTGCAAACACCACCTCAGAAAAAAAAAAAAAAAAAGCAGGGGGAGATGCTGAACTCCAGCCTGATGGAGCAGGCAAAGGCCAAGACCATGACTCCCCAAGTGCCTTGGCATTGGTCAGGGAACTGGTAGGTTCCAGCTTGAAAAACCACAACATCACAGGCAGACAGGCATTCTCCAGTAGCCAAACCTCCCCATGCTCAGCAAAACTCCAGTAGGCACAACTCCAGGAGACAGAACTCCAGGTAGGTAGGCACCTTCCAACAGCCAAACCTCCCAGTAATTGAGCAGGCCTTCTCCACAGGTCAGACCCCACCCTCTACAACCCAAGAGCTTCACTGTTGCTGTCCCGAGTTCAGCACCAGGTAGGCTGCCAGATACCTACAACCTAAAGCTGCCAGCACCTGAGGTACAAGTACCCAAAATCAGGGACTAGGTTGCTTGCCCCAAGAATAAGAAACTTGGGTCTTTGTTCCTTCTGTTCCAGCAGGAGAGCTCAACTTTAAAAGTCAGGAAATAGGCAAACACCATGAACAAACAGCAGAAATGGACAATGGCCATCAATTCTTATTCTGGGGACAGGGAATATAAAACACAAATTCTGAAGAGGACAACATTTTCAATATGCCCACATCCAAATCCTCAAAAAAGAATATGAGCTGTTCTCAAGTCAAAAAAAAGTCTTCTTGGAAGAGCTCAAGAAAGATTTTAAAAGGCAAATAAGAAAGGTAGAAGAAAAATGGAGAAAAGAAATGAAAGGTATAATAGAGTCAATACCTTGGAAAAGTAAGGACAAGAATTGACTATAGAAAACAACTCCTTAAAAAGTAGAATTGGCCAAATGGAAAAAGGAGTTACAAAAACTCACTGAAAAGAGAGGATTCTGGGAAGATGGTGGAGTAGGTCAGAAAATTCTAAACTAGGTTCTATTTTAACAACAAGTGGCAAGCCCCAGGGTTAGTTGGGGGAGGGGAGTTTGGCATTTGGGCCTAGGAAGATCTAGGGAAACTGCAAAAAGTCAGGGATGAGAGGAACCAGCATATGCCCTTGTGAGAGTAGAAGCAGTGGGGCAGAAAGCCCCTAGCTGTGGGCATTTACTGGAGATTGGTGGTTTGGCTTTAACTCCAGGCTAGAGATAAGAATTGAAGGTCTGGGGAAAGAGGTGCCATCCTCCATCCTCCAGGCCAAAAGATGATTACAAAAATTAAGGTATTACCACAAAAATGTACAGGCAAATGAGAAAGAATCCAACCATAGAAAGCTATTATGGGAATAGAGATGAAAGGGGTTCATCTTCAGAGGAGGATATTGAAGTAAAGAAACACTAAAAGACTAATGTCAAATTATTTCATAGAAGAATTCATAGAAGATCTTTAAAAAGTCTTTAAAAATCAAATGACAGAGATGGAGGAAAAACAGAAAGAAAGAAAGAAAAAGAGAAAGAAAGGAAGGAAGGAAAGAAGGAAGGAAGAAAGGAAGGAAGGAAGGAAGGGAGGAAGGAAGGAAGGGAGGAAGGAAGGAAGGGAGGAAGGAAGGAAGGGAGGAAGGAAGGAAGAACCCAAGAAAAACAAGATGATTATGAAAGGAAAGTGAACCAATTAGAAAAGGAGATCCAGAATCTTAAGGAAGAAAATGACACCTTGAAAATTAGAATTGATCAAAATGAAGTCAGAGAAATTATAAGAGATCAAGAAAGAATTAAACAAAATATGAATAATGAAACAATAGAAGAGAAAATGAAACATTATAAGAAAAACAACAGATTTGGAGAACAGATCAAAAAGATAAGATAAAAAATAATCAGACTAACTGAAAACTATGATAAAAAAGTCTTGATACAACAATACAAGAAATAATTAAAGAAAGTTGTCTTGAATTATTAGAATAAGGAGGCAAAGTAGAAATTTTTAAAAATTACGTATCAAAACTTAGAAGAGATCCTATGAGGAAAACTCATAGGAACATAATAGTCAAATTCCAACCCCCCCCCCAGCTCAAGTATAAAATATTAAAAGCACCAAGATTAAAACAATTTAAATATGGTACTGCCACAATAGGAATCGCATAAGACCTAGCAGTATATACATTAAAGGACCGCAGGTCTTGGAACATAATATTTGCAGAGCAAAGAAACTGGGGCTGTGGCCAAAAATATCATACTCTCAAAGAATTATATAGAGTATTCCAGCAATGTTGCTGGAAATAAAATAAACCCACATAAATAATTGCCATGTCTAGATATTACCTACAAAGCCCAAAAGCAAGAGATAGGAAAAAAAATCCATTTAAGGCTTCTATAGATGTTATAAAATATTTAGGAGTCTACCTGCCAAAACAAACCCAGGAATGATATGAACACAATTATAAAATACTTTTCTCACAAATAAAGTCACATCTAAATAATTGGAAAAACATCAATTGCTTGTGGGAGCAGCAAGATGATATAATAAAAAGGACAATTTTATCTAAATAAATTTACTTATTCAGTGCCATACCAATCAAACTACCAAAAGCTTATTTTATAAAGCTAGGACAAATGATAACAGAATTTATCCAGAAGTTTAAAAAGGTATAGAATATCAAGGAAATTAAAGAAAAGGAATGTAAAGGTAGGAGACCTAGTCATACCAGATCTTTAATTGTATTATAAAGCAGTAATTATTAAAAGTACTTGGTACTTGCTAAGAAATAGGGTAGTAAACCAATGAAATAGTTTAGGTCCAGTAGTCAATGACTATAGTAATCTACTATTTGATAAACCCAAAGACCCCAGCTTCTGGGATAAGAACTCACTATTTGACAAAAACTGCTGGGAAAAATGGAAAATAGTATGGCAGACACTAGGCATAGGCCAATATCTTATACCCTATATCAAGACAAAATCAAAATGGGTACACAATTTAGATATAAAGTCCAATACTATAAGCAAACTGGAAAACCAAGGAATAGTTTACCTGTCAGATTTATGTACAACAGAAGAATTTGTGACAAAACAAGAGATAGAGAACATTATGGAATGCCAAATGGATGATTTTTATTTCATTAATTGAAAAGTATTTGCAGAAACAAAGCTAATGCAACCAAGTTTAGAAGGGAAGCAGAAAGCTGGGAAGCAATTTTTTAGCCAGTGTCTCTGATAAAGGCCTCATTTCTAAAATATATAGAGAACTGCACTAAATTCATAAAAATAGAATTCATTCCCTAGTTGATAAATGGTCAAAGGATATGAACAGTCGGTTTTTAGAGGAAGAAATTAAAGCTATATATAGTTATATGAGAAAAATATTCTAAATCATTCTTGATTAAAGAAATGCAAATCAAAACAATGCTTAGGTACCACATCACAACTCTCAGACTGGATAGCATGAAAAAACAGGAAAATGATAAATGCTAAAGAAGATATGAGAAAATTGGAACGTTGATGCATTGTTTGTCGAGTTGTGAACTGATCCAACCATTCTGAACTATGCCTAAAGGTCTATGCAATATCACTTCCAGTTCTGTATCCCAATGAGATCAAATACATGGGGAAAAGACCCACATGTACAAAAATATTTATAGGAGCTCTTTCTGTGGTGGCCAAGAATTGTAAATTAAGAGGATGCCCAATCATCAATTAGGGAATGGCTGTAGAAGTTGTGGTGTATGTATGTAATAAAATACTACTGTGTTATAAGAAATGATGAGCAGGAAGACCTCAGAAACCCTGGAAAGACTTATATGAACTGATGCTTAGTGAAGTGAGCCGAACCAGGAGAACATTGTACACAATAATAGCCACATTGTGTGATGACTAACTTTCATAGACCTTGCTCTTCTCAGCAATGCAAGGTTCTAATACAACTCCAAAAGATTCATGATGTAAAATACTGTCCACATCCATAGAAAAAACTATGGAATCTGAATGGAAATTGAAGCATAGTATTTGATCTTTTTTTCTTTTGATGTTTTGTTTATTCTTTCTTGTGGTTTCTAGAATTGGTTGTAATACACCTTTACAATATGACTAATGTGAAAATAAGTTTAATAGTAATGTATATGAAGAACCTATGCACACCATCTTAGAGATAGGGAAGGATACAGAAGGGGGAGAAAATTGAAAACTGAGGAGTATATGGAAGTGAATGTTGAAAACTAAAAATAAATAAATAGAAAAAAAGAAATCATAGACCAATACAAACACCCTCAAGAAAAATAAGGAAAGTTTATTTTTTCTTGTTGTTGTTGTTGTTGTTGTTTTTAATGCTTCAATCTGTATTCAGACACCAACAGGAGGCAGAGTCAAAATGGCATAGTAAAAGCAAGGACTTCTTTGAACTATCCCATTTTAATGCTTCAGTCTGTATTCAGACACCAACAGGAGGCAGAGTCAAAATGGCATAGTAAAAGCAAGGACTTCTTCGAACTATCCCCTAAAGCCCTCCAAATACTTGTAAGAAATGACTCTAAACAAATTCTAGAGCAGGAAAACCCACAAAATGACAGAATGAAACAAATTTCCAGGCCAACACAACCTGGAGTTTGACAGGAAAAATCTGTTGCACCAGTCTTAAAGAAGAAAACAGTCCAAAGCAAAACATGGCAACACAGAAAACCTGGAGGTTTAGCACAATTTTTTCAACTATTCACCAAATGATAGACACCCCCCCTCAATTTACAATTCTTTGACACAAGAAAAGGACTGTTATAAATATTGTTTTTTTCTTTTTTAATCTGTTTTGGGATACAGAGCTAATAGTGGTATTGCTAGGACAAAGGATACATACATTATTTTATACCCCTTTGGGCATAGTTCCAAATTGTTCTAAAGAATGGTTGAATCAGTTCACAACTCCACCAACTATGCATTGATGTCTCATTTTTTCCAACATCCCTGCCAACATTTGTCATTTTCCTTTTCTGTTCTGCTAGACAATCTAATACATATAAGGTAATACCATGGAATTATTTTAATTTGCATTTCTCCAACAATGGGGATTTAGTTCATCACCCCTCCCCCCATGGCTATAGATGGTGGAATACTAATAAAGCTGCCCCTAGTCCCAATATTCTAACTTCCTTATGGACCCTGCTGAATAGCAAGCATATCCTGATTTAAAACCACCTGGTTTTAACCATACCACAAGCCTCCAGACTCAATGCAGTCACTGGCCCTAGCTAACCTCTTCCACCAGACCCAGTTCTCATGTTTAAACAGCTGTACTCTTATACTCAACCATGATCACATCATCCATTAAGCCCAAGACAGGATCACAATACATAATTATCTGTTTTGAATAGAAGAACCACAATAGCTAGCCAATCAGAAAGCAACATGATTAGGATTTTTGACCATTGAACTATAGAAGGGACCCCTCTCCTATTACCTAATCCCCTGAAAAAGCCCTCCTGTCTTTTTTTTTTGCTTTTTGGTGGGCAATTGGGGTTAAGTAACTTGCCCAAGGTTACACGACTAGGTTTTGGTTTGTGTGTGTTAAGTTTCTGAGGCCGGGATCTGAACTCAGGTCCTTCTGACTCCAGGGCTGGTGCTCTACTCACTGTGACACCTAGCAGCCCCCCTCCTGTCTTTTTAATATTTATAATTCCTGTTGTATAATCAGTATCATTATACTATGAAATTGCCTATCTTTTCTTATCTAAATTACCGCCTCTTGGAAACTAACCCACTTCTGAGGGGTATCAATCTTCAATAAATCCTTGTAATGGTAATGAAATTTGAAGATCCCTTTGTATTGGAAAGCTGACAGGTATTTAGCACCTAGTTTCAAATTAAGCCTCTGTAAAGAAACAGGAGGTATGAACCCCTGTTGCTGATATAACAGGAAGGGGCTGAAGAGGGAGTAGCTAATACTTATATAAGAAAGAGCACAAGCTGGACAGACGGAATTGCCTAGAATAAGCATCATGGAGGCAGAGCAGCTACTTCCTGGCGGGAGAGAGAGAGAGAGAGAGAGAGAGAGAGAGAGAGAGAGAGAGAGAGAGAAAATTTTTCTCAGCAAGCATCTGGAAGCTGGGCTGCTACTGCTGGACTGAACTGAGAATTGAGAAGAGAAATGAGAACTGAGAACTGACACAAAACCTGGACTTGTAGTGGCAAAACTTGAACTTGTGGTGACAAGACTTCCAAGGGCCATCTGGAACTGCTTAAGACTGGGGAAGCATGACTGTGGTGCTGGTACTTTGTACAAATGTTGTTGTGGCTTTGTTAAGCTTCACAGAGTCTGTGAAGGATTTGGGTTGGACTGGATACTGTGAGCTTCAGTGTGGAGCAGGAACTGCATGGAGAGATGGACAAGGAACTGGGAGCTGTCTGCCTTTGAACTCAGGTGGCAGTTGGTTAGATTATGGTGAGAGATGGAAGAGGAACCATGGAAGCTGAAAGCCTGCCCTGAGTCAAGATGAAAAGACCTCTCTGTGGGTACTGAGTAGTGACTGATGAAATTGTCTGAGTAGTAACTGATGAAATAGTATACTGAGTAGTGACTGATGAAATTGTTATTTACTTGTGACCAAGGAGTGGATGACTTTTGTACTTTCTACTAACCTTGTAGAGGTTACTGAGTAGTGACTGTTGAAGTTGTAACTTAATTGCACCCCATGGGTGGAGAATTTTGACTTTTGTACTTTGTGTCCCTTAATGAGGCAAGCCTCTTTAAGGATGAATGAATGATTGAGTTACTAAATGACTGCACTTTGTTTAAAACTATGTGACCTCAATGGCTAGGTGGCACAGTGAGTAGAACACTGGCCCTGGAGTCAGGAGGACTTCAAATCTGGCCTAAGACACTTAACACTTATTAGCCATGTGACCTTGGGCAAGTCACTTAATCCCAATTGGGCTGCCCCCCCCTTTGAAAAGCAAAAAACAAAAACAAAAACAAATATGTGACCACTTTGGTGAAAACTATGTGGCCATTTTACTGATAAGTTGTTGAGTTGTGATATGCTGAATGCTGTATTTTGATTTTCTGTGTACATTATGTAATTGTGAATGCTGTACCTTGATTTTCTGTGTATGTTTTGCTCTGATTTGTTACTAAATAGAGAGTTGGCTATACTATGTAATCAGAACTTTGAAAGCTGCTCACAGTGGCAGTCCTCTGGAAAGCTGCTTGTGCTTGGCTTTACAGTTCTGTACTTGGATTAGAGATGGTCTGACTCTGAATTCTTTTATATGGTGCCCCCACAACATACCATGAAACTGCAATAGTTTTTGGCACCTGACTCTGACACCTACTCCATGTGGAACAGAGTCCCTCTCATCCAAAGGTAATCTTATAGTTTTCCCCTCTCTTACCAGGAAGCTCCTGAAAACACATAGGATGACTTTATTGGATCATCTGGTTCCTATTGCCCAAGAAAATTCTTTCTAGATAGAAAATGGTCTGTTGGGAATTTCTCAGGGAGATCTTTCTGAACTCATTTTTTTTTCTTAATCCTTCCAGTGGGATACCACTGAAGATATAATTGTTGTTATAGGGGAAATGTCTTAGGTTTATTGGCATTCACTCCCTCCTCCCACCTCACAGGACTATCGAAAGTTGTAATAAAGCCTACACTCAATATAATATAGAGGACCAAGAAAAGCCATTACTATCTGTGCTTTCTATTTGTATTCGTTTCCTAAGTGTCTGTGTGAAAATCTCTGAGTCTGCCACCTTGTAAGCTTCAAAATGTGGCCATTCAGAAAAGAAAAACTTCTGACAATTGTACCTGAAGAGGAAAGATTGATTATCTAGAAAAGAAAAGTTTTTTGGTCAAAAAACAAAATGAAAAGAAACAAACAACAACAACAAAAAAACAACAACAACAACAACAACAAAAACCCACTTCTTTCTCTCTCTTCTTACTTAGACTCTGGCCAAGTTCAGGAGATGCTAAACAGATGGAAAAAAGGGAAGGGCAAAACTTCTCTCCTCAGATCTATCTAAGAGAAAAAGGATCACTTCCCTGATCAAAGAGAGTCAAGTTTCAAGGCTGCACTGAGGAATAGAACTAGCACTTAAGCCTTTTCTGGGTCACAGAAAGAAAAAAAAAGGTTTGTGTGAATCAGGACACAACCAAAGTGCTGTGGTTTCAACTCTGCCCACCAAGCGAGTTCAAAACTGTTGTGGTTTCATGTTGTGGTGGACCCATCTTAAAGAATTCAGTATCAGACCACCTCTAATCCAAGTATAGGCATTTATTGAGATTGATGTCTCTCGTGATGTAGGTTATGTTCCAAGAGGAATCATCAACTTCAGAGAAAGCAAGATGAATTTTCATAGGGTAAAGATACAATTACATAACAGATATTATGAATATTAAAAAGGCAGGAGGGTTTTGTTAAGATATTAAGTAGTAGGGGAGGGTTCCCAGGCACAGTGGATATGTGTATGTAATTACCCACAATACACACAGAAAAACTCATTTGGAGCGGTATGTATATATGATAATGATATTATAATAAACCTCTCTACATTAGAAGTTCACTCTATGTCAGTTCTTTGCTATTACTGTGCAGGTACCTACTTAGGGGAAGTCCCTTCTATTTGTTTTGGGGTCCATGTCCTGCTTGGGCATCCTGGTGGTGCTACTTTGTGATTGGCTGCATATTGTAGTCCTGTCTGAGACTAGATGGATGGGGTTGTGGTTGAGTGCATGGACACACATGCTGTTTCTGTGGGAAATATGAATAATAGGTCTGGGGGACAGTGGCTAGATAGAGGCAATGGCTAGGATCCCATCATGAGGACATGATTGCTGTTTCTGTGAGAAATATGAGTTCATGGGCATACCTGTTCTAGTGAGCAGTGAGGGATATATGAAGAAGTGAGGATATTGAGTGAGGGCAGGGGCATGAGTGATTGAGTAGGTGCAGTGGGTCTGCTGTTCAGTGGGGCCTATAAGTAAGTTAGAATATTGGGGGTGGGGACAGCTTCATTAGAATACCATCAAAAAGTAATTATATATCATTAGGAATATAACTTTAAGTGAAACATTGTCTTTCCTAATTTGATGTTTAAGATAATCTAGACTTTATACTATTTGGCATCAAGACATATTGGGAAGATTAATAGATCTGAAAAAAGCTTCAGAGATGAAGCTTTGAGCTCACCAGTATGGGGGAGAGGGGAGTAGGTACCACTGGATATTTTCCAGAATCCTATTCACATTGACTGGCAGGTTCAAAGTTCTCACTCTCACAAAAGTTCCTAAGGGGTGAACACAGATTTGAAGTTTCCTTGAGTAAAACTTAAAAAAAAAAAAAACTCTAAAGATCTCTCTTTCTGTGGTCCCAATTCTGACTAATCTAAGGCTACACTGAAAAGTTATAACAGCTAAAAACATTTTAGCAGATTCTGTTAACTCCTCTTACCTCAGGTCAAATTAAGGAGAGTGCTGAAGAAGGGTGGGGAAATTGAGTCACCTTCTCCCACCTGGTGAAACTGAGGAGGAAAGTGCAGCAGCTACAGGGGGGCCCCACTGGCAACTGCCCTGGGTCCCTGGGCACCCTGAAGCCCACGCCTCTAGGTAAGCAGATGAGCCTCTCCTCTCAACCCCCAAGTCCTTGCTCCCACACCACCAGAACCCAGAGCGTCTGCTCTAAGTTCCTCATAGGCCCCCCAGGGACCCTCCTTCATATCTTCCAAATCCCCCAGCTCAATGCCCCCTAGACCTTTAATTAAAGTACCGACTCTACAGCCTCCCAGCACTCCTAGGTCCTTAGTCCCTTCCAAAGAAGGAGCAGTGCCCTCTTTCTCCCTCCTTCCCAAATCCCTGACTTAGTCACCCCCACAACCAGGTTCTGCAACTATGGGGAGAGGGGAAAAGAGAATGGGTCAGGGAAGTATGAGGTAAGAAGTCAATCAAACCCTGGATTTGGTAAGTCAAAATTTCTATCAATAATTTGTATATGTGATGATTTGGAAATGTAATTAATTTTGTCTGAAGTTGACTCTGTGTTATTTTCATATTTCTAAATTACTTTGTAAAATTCTATCATATTGAAAAATTTGAGTGACCACTGTAGACCAGAAATGGTGTTAGACAAAGCAATTTTCAATCTAAATTTTGTTGAAACAAAAAGACAGTGAAAAAATTGTTTAAAACCAGGTCTGCTATTTTATTAAGCTCTACTAATCCTGGCTTATGTTTTGTAACTGCCATTTAGGAAATTGGGTATTTACACCTTTGCCTAGAATTAAAAGGAAGTTACGTATAAAATAATCTGCTTCTCAGTTAAGAAAATTATAGGATTGTTAAATAAGGTGGTTGCTATAATGTTAAAATCTAAAATTGATCCCAGACCAACTCTAAGGGTAGACGAGGTAGACACTCACTGCTCCCCTACCTTGTGAAGATAGTCAAGATTGCCTCCAATGTAGGGATGTAGGTGGTTACCAGGATCCCCAAGTGCCAGCTAGCATATACTAGGTTTCTAAAAATAAAATATGGGAACCCTGAAAGACATCCGGGAAAAGGAAAAGAAAAATCAGTCAGGGCAAAACAAATTAAATCGAAAATAAGGGACTTGCCACACAGAAAGTATGTGGTTTTCATCAGTCCAGAGGAAGAATATCATGGGGTGAACAGGCAGCCCTTTCTCTGGGGCTCCTGGTGATTGCCCTTATTTTATAAAATTGCCAGATCCCCAGAAACCATTTGGTGGCCAAGGTAATCAACTCAAGGGGAAAAAAGAACTTGTTTGGGTTATAGAGTTCCTAAACAATGAACTTGTTTTGCTCAGAATTTGCAAATTTATGTATAATACAGAAATGCTTTCTAATAATTTGTCATTATACCAGGATAAATTTAAATGTGAAAAAGAAAGAAAAAAGTGAAAAAAGAATGTTAAGTGAAATCTCGCATGTATGTAAACCATGGTAAATTTTTATTGCTTATTGCAACTCTACAAAAGTGAAAACATCTATCTAAGGGGTGGCTATGTGGTGCAGTGAGTAGAGTGTCGGCCCTGGAATCAGAAAGACCTGAGTTCAGATCCGGCCTCAGACACTTAATGCACACACAAACAAAAACCTACCCATGTGACCTTGGGCAAGTTATTTAACCCCAATTGACCTCCAAAAAAAAGCAAAAAAAACAAACCAAAACAAACAAACAAACAAAAAAAAAAACATCTATCTAGCCCCAAGCTGTGATTGGTGAGACTTATCATTTTAGGTAAAAGCCCTTGGGATTGCATTTACTTGGAATCTGAATCTAGGTATAGTTGTTTTCATTAAATCAGGTATGTAAGAGAAATGTCACAGGCTATTCAGAGGAAATGTGATCCTGCTACAGGTGGAAGTGTGTTTCTGGGAAAATCCAAGAGGACAATTTTGACCTCAATCTAAGTCAGCACCATCCTGGCTCAATTCCCCCACTGTCTTCCTTTAAAAAGGTATGTTTACCACCTGGGTATTCCTGAGTCTGCCTATGAGGTAAAATTGTTCATTGTGACTCTTATCTGAGTTCAAACAGAGCTAAGGATATTTTATCCTGTCATAACTGTTATAATAATAACCCTGCCTTTTCTTTTCTTTTCTTTTTTTAAAGCAATTGGTGTTAAGTAACTTGCTCAAGGTTACACGGCCAGTTATTTTTGTATGGGTGTTAAGTAAAGGCCGGAACCAATCCCAGGTTCTCCCAACTCCCAGGCTAGCACTCTTACTCAACTGCACCACCTAGCCGCTCCCTGCTTTTTCCTTTTATTGCAAGTTTCTATAATGAGAGCAGGTAGCCAGGAAAAGATATAACCACAATATAAGTATGTGAGGCCTTGTTGTTTTCGATCTATATGTGTAGGCATTACATATCCCAAACAACATATTTTTTCTTGGACCCTTTGTGTATAGGAGTTTTTAACTTTGTTTTCTTCTGAGTATGTGTTTTAATTTTCTTTATCATCATAATAACTTTTTATGGTCAGAATTTTTTCTGGTATTTGATCATTTTTCCAGTCTATTACTTTACTCTTTGTTAAAGTGGGGCTCCAGTTTCAGAATGGAGGGTGCATTATCCCAATCAAAGGGGGCTTTGTGCATCTGTTTTCAGAGATATTTCTGGGGAGTTTTCTGTAAGTTTTCAGTCCCTCCCAAGTGGTATAATCTAAGTAAGGTGTGTTTATTCCTCTCTTGGCCTGCTTTCTGGTCTATAAGAGACCACAAGTACTCTTTTTCTGCCCTGGAACTCTAAAGACTTTCCCTGCTGTATTGCAGCTGCAAGCTCTAGTTTGTTAGTGCTCCTCTTTCCCCTTGGACTACTACTCAGGACTGTGGCCCAGATCTAAGTATGGGCAAAGAAACCAAGTCCTGCTTTGAAATTTTTTAAGGCATGTGTGAATAAAATTTAGTATTTCAGTGTCTAACAACAAACCATGCAGCTGGCCAGGAGAAGGCCCTTAGTCATAAGAACTCTGATCAATGCAATGATCAACCATGATTCCAGAAAACTGAAGATGAAAAATACTAGACATCTCTTGGCCAATAAGTGATGGATTAATATCCAGAATGAGACACATTTTAAAATATGACTATGAGAATTTACCTTGCTTGACTGACTCTCTCTCTCTCTCTCTCTCTCTCTCTCTCTCTCTCTCTCTCCCTCTCTCTTTATATATGTGTGTGTTTGTGTGTGTGTGTGTGTGTGTGTGTGTGTGTGTAATTTGTTATAGAGGTTTTGTTTTTTGGTGGTGGAAGGGGTAGTTGGAAAGAAGATAAATAAATGTTTGATAACTGAAAAAAATATACCATTTAACACATAACTCACTGTAAAGATGGTCTAATCATCAGTGAGAATAAAGAATTTCAATAAAGGAGAAATATTTGAAGTATTCTTGAATAAAAGAGGTGAGTAGAGTATTCAAGTTTTGAACAGTGCAATTAAGAAAAATCATGAAAGGTCAATCAAGGTGTTTATCAAGAAAAAAACAAAACAATCACATGAGTTGTCTCATGTTTCTAAGCCATTGTTTCTCAGAATGGATTGAGGGGTAAAGAAAACCAAGAAGGGTTCATCCAGGCTCAAAAAGGATTTAAAGAATTAAAAATGTAAAAGGCACATAGGAAAAAGAAAAGGAAAAAGGAAGACCTGAACTAATATTCTATGGACTAAATCCCATACTCCCCTCTTTATGAATCATTTGTGTTTTGGCAGGTTAGAATGGAGAGGAAAACAGAGTGAGGCATCAATTATGAAGGGAGAAACAAAGAAAGAGAGCAGGAAAATTAAAAGTGAAAGAATTAACTAATTAAAAATAGTTAATTAAGAATGTACTTCTAAAAAAAGAAAAGCATGTAGATCTAAACAGGCTCACTATAATCATAGATTGGATAACAATTTTTTGCAGTTTATCAAACAAGAGTTTAGGCAGAGAGTAAAAAAGATTAAGGGGAAAGAGTAGAATAGAGAAAAGAGGGTTGAAAGCAGGTCTTTCCATAAAAGACTATGCCACATACCCCTGCTTAATATATTTCATGCTTTCTAACACCTTCAGGATCAAATATAATATCTTGTATTTGGTATTCAAAACCCATCATAACTTAGCCCCTCCCCACCCCAATTTTTCATGTTTTCTTACACATTACTCTTTAGTAATATTCTGTGTTACAGTGCCATTCGTGTCCTTGCTATTTCATGAATAAGACACATCTCTTGTTTCTGGAAATGTTCTTTGGCTGTCCTTCATGTATGGAATGGTCTACCTCCCTTCATCTCTTCCCTGACTTCCATTGAGTCCCAGCTAGCATCCTTCCTACCTTATTCAAGAAGCCTTTCCAAGTCTTTAAAGGAGATCATAGTTCTTTCTCCTTGAGACTACTCCCAATTTGTCCTAAGCATATGCTGTTTGTATATAGTTGTTTGTATGTCTTTTCAATTAACAACTTGGAAGGAAGAACTACACACACACACACACACACACACACACACACACACACACACACACACATATATATATATATTTATATATATTCCCCCTAACTTTAGTGGCTAGCACATTGCCTGGCATATAGTAAGTGCTTCATAAATGCTAGTTGATTGATTGATTGATATAGGAACACATATCTTGAGCTAGAAAAGACCTCAGATGTCACTAGTCACACTCTCTTACTTTACAGATGAGGAAACTGAGGTCCAAGGATAGTAACTTGTCCAAGGTCACAGAAATAGTAAGTGACTGAGTCAATATTTCAACCCAGGTCCTCTGACTTTAGAACTAGTCTTCTTTCCATTATGCCACACAGACACGTAGATATAGGTGTAGATATATGCATAGATAGATATACAGATGGTAGATAAACATACATACCTATATATTATTATATAATTCTCCTAAAGTCCTTCCTGATTCCTCATCCATGGTGTGTAAATGGGCATGAGTTCTTATGGGTTTTGCCAATAAAAACTGGAGGGTCCTAAAAAGATGGAAAAGTTTTCATTTAGGACATGATGAGGTGACAACAGACTATAATCTGTCTTCTGAGGAGAAGCCTAAGATCAGGGAGGTTTATCCACTAGTTTAGCTCCAGAGTGATGAAATATTTGACTACAGTACCTCTTGAAAATTATCTTCTCCATTACAAACAGATTATTATCTACATCATTGGAGTGTCTATCCATAACAATAGAATCATAGATCCCTGGAGTATTGAAATGGAAAGATGAATAGATAAATTTAGACAGATGGAGAGAGAGAAAATATAGATAGGAAAATTAACTTTAATATTAATCATATCAAATATCATTCCTCCCTTCCCTCTAAATAATCCTACTATTTTCAGAATTTTAATAATCCCCTTGTATTCTTGCTCTATAGGTACTTACTCTCAGTTAGGGTTGGCTGGGCCCCAACCTGGAGCTACACATTTCTTTTGTTTTCTGTAGCTAATCATAGCTACTAAAACCGGCTCTAATTGTCTTTGTCTCCTCATTAAAGGTTTGGGGCAAATGAAATCAATGAAAGGTAAAAACAACCAGAATGAAGAGGATTTTCTTACTCAGATTGCCAAGGCAGCTGAGGCCTCATAACCAGGCCTCACTCTTCATATGTCATCCTCCTCCCATTTTTCCTTTTGAAGTAATAAAATCCTTTTTGTATATTTGTTTGATTTTTTTGTGTGTAGACATCCATGTACTCAGATACAAAGGTAACCCAGACTCATGGCCCCCTTTATTTAGACTAAAGACATCTTTTTCCTCCACTTATGATTTTAATTTGTGATTCGACTTATGATAGACAGATATACAGAAAGATGCATAAATAGATAGCAGATGCCTGTTGTATTTGAAATGATTTACTTGATTCCCCTGAATAAAACCTTTGCATTATGTTTTGAGCAATTGACCTATGCATAAGCTTTTCTATGATTAAAATTGTACTTAATTAAGAGTCATCCATTATTATATGAGCACTTTTTCATGGTTAAGTAGGTTGAAGAATAAAAGGAATTAATTAGCAAATACACCAGCTGTTATATTCTTTTTTTAAAAAACACTGCCATTGTCTTAAATTGAGTTTTTGAGTAGGAGGAGTATTGTTTGTTAAATTGTGTGTATCAAATTGAAATAAGGGCTAAGCTTTCATCTTTAGATTCATCAGCTTCTGTCATTTGATTCAATAGCAGTTGCTACCTCTAATAATTTTGAGGACTTATTTCCAACATTATTTTATATGTGTGAATGTAAATAAATATTTGGTTCATACAGACATAGAGTGTACATTTAATAATTTGAATACTATGGACCCTCAACTAAAGTCCTGCTCTCATATCTTATGGTAAATACCCTTAGTTACACCAGGACTAGACAGTTCTTTGTAGATCCCATCAAGCTAGAAAGGCTCAGAGAATAGAATCAGAAGGATGCTTTATGCGTGCTAAGTGAAAAACAGCATGGCTAAATTCAGAGGCTCACCACCATAAAGTTAACCAAGTGAGAAGGTCATGATTTATTTTGGTCTCATCAACTCATCTACTAGAGAGTTAAGGGACTGTGCCTGGGCTAGTGGATTGAATAACTGCATGGATGAAGTCAGGGATCTTTCAGGCATATAAAAATACTATGATGAAATAAGTAATATTCAACTAAAACAAATTGCATTAAATCTTGTTAAATGAAATACAGGCATCCAAAATGAAGATTACCTTAGAACAAAGTGAATTCCAGTTTTCTAATACTTCATTTCAATTTCAAAAGTCCAGAGCATTTATTTCACCAATCTAAAATCCCATCATAAATCACATTACTAGTTATTAGGTAAAATGGAGAAGGAAAAATGACATTTTAAATTTTTTTTTCAATTTCCCTATGTTAATTAATCATGTCATGTCACAAATAATATGACTTTACTTTGGAGCAAACCTAGACAGTAGTATTAAACAACATATATTGAACATAGATTGAGAATGGCATGTGGTACATATATCAGTAATTAATTAAGACATTGCCTCACTTTCCGTCAGGGTACTTAACATTACACGTTAATCTTTTGACAAAAACATTCAGATCAAAAAAGCAGCTAAGGACTTTTGCAAACATAAGGTATACCCTTCCCTTTCTCTACTAATTAGTACAGTTTATACAGATTCTCCGTTTGGAGAAATTGGCTTTCCCATCCAACATACTGAACGGCATTCCTTGTGTTCTCTTAACATTGTATCCAGCCCCAGATAACCCCAGCTATGGGCTTAGCACTCTATCCACTCTGTCATACAATTGCCTAGTCAGAGTGGAAGGCGGATACAATTATAATTATTATTGGGATATGGGGGGAAGTAGTCAGTGAAAACTAGCACCTCTGATGTGAGGGCGTGTAAAATCTTTTCAGGGTTGTTAATCCACCTTTGTTATCTGCATTCACCCAATTTTCTTCTGGTTCCAAGAAGCTATGGTATGCACAGTGGCCACACCCCAGCAAAGCTGTCTTGGCAGACTGGCTAAACCATATTGATCGTAAATGATAGGTCTCAAATCTGTCAGTGAGTTAAGGAGATACCTAATCCAAGCACATAAAGAACAACTTGTTTATATGGCCATGAGGGCAGCTGAAGTAGGCACTGTGGAGTGTTCAGGGATTGGTCAGACATTAAAAACACCAAGGTCATCCACTGCTCCTTGGGCCATCACCACTAGTGTTGATTTTTATTTTGTCACTGGACTTTGATGACTTAGGAAGAGAGAGGGAAACAGATAACTTTCTGCAATTCTGCCTCACTTAAATCCAACCCTTGTGCAAGTCAAGACAGCACCCTATCATGTTATAAATAATCTTCACAAAGGACAATTCTGTAGTGCCAAAAAAAAAACAAACACGGAAATTAAGGAGATGCCTAGCAATTGGGGAATGACTGGACAAGTCGTAATAAATGAATGTAATGGAATACTATTGCACAATAAGAAATGATGACAGGCAGATTTCAGAATTTGGAAAGACTCATATGGGCTGATGAAAAGTGAAATGAGCAGAATAAAGAAAACATTGTAGATCATATCAGAAACATTGTGTGATAATCAACTATGAATGACTAAGCTCTTTTCAGCAATACAATTACCCAAGACGACTAAAAAGGACTCATGATGGAAAAATGCTATACACATACAGAAAAAGAACTGAAGGATTCTAAATGCAAATCATAACATATTATTTTCATTTAGTTTATTTTTTCATGTTTTTCCCTTTTGATTTGTTTCTTTTTTCAAAATTGTGATTAATATGGAAATATATTTTACATGATTTCACATATATAACCCATATTAAATTCCTTACCATTTTTTGAAGGGAGGGGGAAGGGAGAAAAATTTGGAACTCAAAATTTTGAAAAATGAATGCTAAAATTTTCTTCACATTTAATTAAAAACAATAAACTGAAAGACAAACATTAACATTGTATAAATAGCAATGGATCAGCCAAGATGCTAATGAATATCATCCAATCTTATTTTATAAGCAGTTTCACACTTTTTTTAATGGTGCAAGACTTCTCTTATGACACATCTTATATTCTTCATGATTCTGCATTTAAAGTTTGCTGCAGTCTGTTCAATGAGTATATGGACAAAATATCAATGACCTATTTCACAGCAAAACTCCAAAAAAACCACAAAAACTATTATTGATTCATTTACAAATACAAGATAAGAATGTTTTCTTACTATTCTTCCTTTAATTCCTTTTGATTTTTCCCTTTGCATTTTTATTCCAGATTACATTGCTTTTGCTTTTCTACTGATTCACAATCAGGATTAATAGTGCTTCTATTCTCTTTTCCTCGCTTTTGGCCATTTGATCTCTCTTGTCCCATATTTCCTGTATTCTTCATATATGCTGTTTCTCGTGTGTAATGAGATTTATTTCACCTAATTCCCAAGATTTGTGGCTTGCTTCTATTGTCTTGTTATTATAAATAAAACTGTGGAGAACATTTTTGTAAAGATAGCATCTTATTTTCCTTCTTAATCGCATCATTAGAGCAAAGACCTAGTCACTAGGTCATTTCACCAAAATCTATCAACAATTTGATAATCCCTTTGATGCAATGCTATATTGCTTTTCCCAAAGAATATAACATTTCACAATTCTGTCATCAGTGTTACAATGTATGATCTTCTACAAATCCCCACCAACATGCATTTGCTCATTTATCAGCATCTCTACTATTTTAATGAGTATAGCATGACATCTGGTAATTCCTATAATTTTAATTTTTGTGTTTATTGGAATTTGAGTAATGTTTTCTTTCAGTTATTGACAGCTTGTATTTCTTTCTTCATAATTAAACTTTTCATATTCTCTAGCCATTCATCCAGACCTGGGAGAGACCTTAGCTTAAAAAAGCCAATGTCTATCTCCAGTCATCCTGATCTATATCTGGCCACTGGACCCAGATGACTCTGGAGGAGACAGTGAGGCTATTGAATTTGCACAGCCCTCCCTCACTTAAATCCAATTCACTACCAAGTTATGACATCACCTTCCTGATGTCATGATCCTCTTTAGTAAACAAAGGACAACAACAAGTCATTTTTCCATTGAAGATATTAATAGTTTATAAAATTTTTGTTAATTCCTTATATATCTTGGAAATCATGTGATTTTCATGAATGCTTAGCACAAAGTCACAAATTTTTGATTGACCTAAAACTTCACAGTAGTTTATCTCTTGTAACTCAAAACTAGATAGACCAGGAGAATATTCGTGAAAGAATGTTTGTGTCAAATTTGAAGTCTGTTGAATTATAAAATAAATAAATAAATAATCTGCTTCACTTTTGAAGACCACAAGAGAACTGAGAGATATGTGACAAGTAGGACTTTTTCTAGGGGATTTGCTAAACTTCAGTTAGAGTTACAGCTTTAATGTTAATTTGTGGGCCTTTGGGAAAATCACTTATTCTCCCTGGGCCTGTTTCCTCAACTGTAAAATGGTACTCTGAAGCAACTAATTCATGTAGTAATCATTTTAGAATAATGGTAGGCACATAATAAATACCCTATAATGTCTGTTAATTGGTTGTTTCAAGGATAATAAGTAATAACTGGGTCTTTATATTTTATTAATATAATTAGTATCTACCTTTTACCTATCAAATACTCCTTGGTTTTCTCTTATGCTTAGTATTCAAATTCATTGATTTTTATTTGTTATCTTTTTAAACTATGGGTCAATGTTTCAGAAAATTCAATGAGACATAAAGAGATAAATAAAACAGGATGCCTATAATCAAGGAATTCACTATTTAGTAAAGAATCATTATATACAGAAATTAAAAAATAAGTTAAGGGGCGGCTAGGTGGTACAGTGAGTAGAGCTCCAGCCCTGGAGTCAGAAGGACCCGAGTTCAGATGCAGTCTCAGACATTTAACACACACAAACAAAAAAACCTAGCCATGTGATCTTGGGCAAGTTACTTAACCCCAATTGCCCTCCAAAAAGCAAAAAAAAAAGTTAAGAATTAAAATGAAATCAAGAATTAAAAGATGCTTAGAATTCCAGTTAGAAATAGATTTCTCCAAGCTCATAGTTACAGAGACAGCTTCATGGAGGAGGCAACATTTGAACTGGGCATTAAAAGATCAATAGAATTTTGATAGTAGAAGATGAGGCAGGAGGAGGGACGCCCAAGTATAAAAACATTTATGAAGAAAGATGAAGAGGTGTGAAAATAGAAAAAAAAAATTTGTAGATGACAAAAAGTCCAGTTTGAGAGGGTGATAGAGTGAGATAATGCTGAAAGGTCAGATAGTGCCAGAGAGCAAAGAGCTTTCACTACAAAGGACTTTTTGTTTATTTGTAAGGCAGGGGAAGTTTGTGAGCCATAGAGTACCATGTTATGAAAACAGAAAGATGTTTTACTTTAATCCTTGATAGATTATCACCTTCCAGACTCAGTGATAATTTTTTATTCTTTAATCACTTCACATTTTTATAAAGCTTCATTCAAATAGGGTAAACAGGATAGCTCATTTTATAGCCCAAGGATTTTCTACATAGAACAATTTTATTTTTAATGTAATGACACTCCTGAGTCCTTTTGAAAACTCAAAGGCCTTAGGTGAATTTACATTACAGGCTAAGATTTAGAAATTTGCCTACTCATCTACCAAATGTGACCAGGTTTCAACTCTATGCAATTAAAACACTTGAGAGAGCTTAATTTCTATACTTGTGGTTTTCTGAATCAGAATCTCAGATTCAGAAAGGGCTTCAGAAGCAATAGAGTACAGCACATACCTGAGTAGGAATATCTCCCAAATCCTACATCATCAAAAGTGACTAATTCATTTTGATTTAGAGACCTCCAGTGATGAGACATTTGCTGCCTGGACTACTCTGAATATTCAGATGTTTTTCGTTTTACTGAGATCCTCTTCAAAACCTATCCTTTGTACCCTGTTTTTCCTTCACAGGACAAAGCAGAACCCATTTGATCATCTCCTTTCTACAAGAACACTTTTAAAATACCTAAAGAGAGTGTTCTCCCTAATTTTTGAATGACATGGTCTTCATTCCTTTCATCATGCTTATAAGATTACCTTATTTTATCTTTCCACCTCTCCTCAAAATAATGAATTACTCAAACATAATCCCTTCCTTTTTTCTAGGAACACTATTCTATCATATTTGACCAAATGCAAGTTCAGTTCATTAGAATGTTGGATATATTCTGAAAATATTTAAAATTTCCTTTGAAGGCTAATCCAAAAATATATACACATATTATAGACACACAACACATAATTTGTATGCATATATGTATACATAATACAGTTAATATATAGGCACATAAACATGAGTGTACATATGTATGTTCATATATGCATATGTTAACACATATACATGCCTCTGTACTGTGAATACATATGTACACATATATTTATAGATATAGATAAGATAGAAAGAGATAGAGATATATAAATGAGATAGAGATAGAGATAGAGATAGTGATAGAGACGGAGACAGAAATATCTTTGCTGATGTTGCCCTGGGACAAATCTATGAGAGATTCTAATTCTAAGATCCCAATTAGACCACTCACAAATTTCCTCTGCTTCATACTATCAATCTGCACAACCTGAGTTTCTTGAACATCTTCCATGTTAAGTTTCTTGGTCCATTTTATAGTGCTGGCCAGTCTTTTAAGTCCAAAATAAGAGCTTAATTATTCATTTTGAAAATTATTACAACAAAAATTACAACTGTAATTTATGTAATTACTCAATTATGAGATATGTTTCTAATGTTTATTCTTTGAGGCTAATCTTCCATAATATTTCAAACCACAAGCAGAGGACACAACTAATTACATTTTTACTTCTTTACATAGCTAAATGTTTCACCCCCATGCAATAAACTACATAGACGATAGTCTACAATAGACTACAGTCTCTCCTTGCAACATCTAGAATCAAATATAAACTTCTTATGTTGGGTTTTTAAAGTTCTTCACAAGATGACCTTATCCTACCTTTCCAGTCTTATCACATAGTATTTCTCTTTATGGACTCAAAGGTTTCTTCCATAGCTATATCTTCTCTGCCTAGCACTTTACATCCATTTCAACTAATGACAGCTGTCATATCTCCTTTATTCTACCTTTTGTGATTTCTGCTTAGACATTATTTAATGGCTTTCAACTAAACCGATCATGCCAAAAGCCTGAGACCACCAGTGATAATGACTCTGGCTAACCTCTACTCCCACCTTGTCTGAGTTGAGGTTCCATGCCTGGTACAATGAAGTACTCAGAGTCTGAGAGGTCAGATAAACAATTCCTTTCCTAAAAACTTATCCTACAATCCTCAGTTGAAAACAATCCCCAGGCTGATTTTAAAAATAGGATGAAATGAAACCTACATGAATGTAAAAGAACTACCAGCTAAGGGATGAATAGCTGTTGGCAAAGAAGTTCTCTGGGGTCACAAGAGGTATTCCATTAAAGCCACAGAATTGTTTTTATATCTTTCTTGCCCAAAGGGAACACAGTTTGGTTCCAGATCATTCCACCTTAATTGACAATTTCCTGGATTTGTTCTACTAAGTCTTGGCATTATAGCAACTGTGGCTATTTTAGAAGTATGAGGATTAACTCAAGCTTCCCAAATTCCACTGGTATCCTGATCCACAATACCCCTCAACATTTTAAACCTTTTCAAAACTGGCTAGTCAATCAGCTCTGTATAATCCTGATGATTAACCTTACTCCAAAACCCAGATTTACATAGATTTTCTCTAGTAATGACAACTTTCTTTGCAAAGTATTCATAAGCCTTATGGTTAATGTGCTCTCGAATATTGCTGATGATTGGTGCTGGTTACTAACTCTTATTTCAGAATACGTTTTTGTAAGTTTTTTTTTTTTTTAAAGACTTGTATTTGTCCATTTCTAATATTTTGACACCCCATCCTTTCTTCATGGTTTTGTCATCCTAATTTATTCATTATAACTTCAAGTTCTTTAGTAGCTGTTTGTGTTTTTATTTTGTTTTGTTTTGTTTTAGCATCTACAAACACAAAATCATTGTAGAATTGGTGAAAGAGGGCTGGAGGTGGAGTTCTGACATCTGAATACAAATTCCAAGTCTGATACTTGCTTTAATGTATGACCAGGGTAAAGTCATTTTTCTGTGCCTCATTTTTCCCTTCTATAAAAGTAAGGATAATGATACTTATAATACTACTAGGGTGTGATTATGTGGCACTGTTTACCTCAGTCTCCTTATCTATTAAATGGGTGAAATAATACCACCTACCTCCCCTAGTTATTGTGAGGATTCAATGAGATAATAATTGCAAAGCACTTAGCACTGTGCTTACCACATAGTAAATTCTAGATAAATGCTGGCTACCATCATCATTATCATTATTATCCCAATCCCAGGAATATTCTGGAAAATCTTTTGAGTTAGGTACTGTGCATTTTAATTTCTCTTTTATAGATAAGAAATTTGAGCCCTAGATTTTTAAGTAAACTGCTCGTTGTCACACAGATAATAAATATCAGAGGAAGAATCCAAACCCAGGGCATTTCTAGCTCTAAGTCCAGCATCCTTTCCAAAGAAAGCTGGGGAGCTCTGAAGCTGGCATTTTTACCTCATTCTGCACTATGGCTTATGACAATGATGGTTTGATTCATTGAGATCTGTCATCTTCAATTTGAAAGAATACATTTTCCTCAAGATTCTTGATTGGGCATGAAACAGTAATGTGAAGATATAAGACATCAGGGTCTGTCACAAACTGTGCTAGTAACTTCTAATTATATTGCTAAAGTCAATACCCATACAGCTGAGTCCTTTGGTTTCCCAGTGCCTCTTGGAATGAATATAAAACTAAGCTATGCATTAAATCTTGTCTCTGCTATTATTTAATTCAATCCAATCCAATTCAATCAGCACTGATAAATACCCACAATGTGCCAGTCACCTCACTAAACTGCTGGTCCCCCCACCAAAAAAAAAAAAAAAGAAAGCACAGGATCTGCCCTCAAGGAGCTTATAGTCTAGCTGTGGACACCAGATATATACTTGTCATTCTAGTTGTTCAGTCTTTTCATTAATGTTCAACTCTTTGTGATTCCATTCTGGTTTTTATTAGCAAAGATACTGGAATGGTTTGCCACTTCCTTCTCCAGTTTATTTTACAAAAGGGGAACTAAGTCAAAGAGGATTAAGTGGCTTGCCCAGGATCACATAGCTAATAAGTGCCTGACATCATATTTGAACTCATCTTCCTTACTCTAGACTTGGCACTAATTAAATACAAAATTATTATTTTGGGGAGGTGACTGTCCACTACATGGCTAATGTTCTCCCTCCTCACCTCTGTCTCATAGAACCCTTCATACTGGCTCAAATGACAAGCTTTTCTTGATTTCTCCAGCAGTTAGTGTGTCATTACTGAAACGACTCTTAATTTACCTGAAGGAAAATATCAATTGACAGTAAGGAAGATAGGAATTAATACAGTTTTCATGGGAAAAATAAAAATGGACACATTCACTTTGCCTGAATCTTCTGAAGTAATTACTTTAAAGCAGTATCATGTGCCAGGTGGGCAAGATAAAATTACCAATATTATAAAGGAATATGTTAAAGCAGGAGTGTTAATCCCTACAACCATATG
Organism: Gymnobelideus leadbeateri; assembly: GCA_011680675.1. NCBI lineage: Eukaryota > Metazoa > Chordata > Mammalia > Diprotodontia > Petauridae > Gymnobelideus > Gymnobelideus leadbeateri. The sequence continues at coordinate 35,356 of WOXC01008809.1, read as the reverse complement.
ATGGAAAAATCCTGTTTGACCAGTACAAAAATCAGATGGCACATGGAGAATGACAGTGGATTATAGACAACTAAATTTGAGGGAATAAAGTGGAATAATGGGCTCCAAGAGATTATGCCACAAGCCAAGCAAAAGATTCAGGATTTTCTTATCCTTACGAAGAAGAAAGAGATCCAAAAGTTTATAGGATCATTTGGATATTGGTGACATCACATACTGCATCTGGGACTGGTTTTGAAACACTTATATAAAGTTACTCAGAAGAAATATGAATTTGATTGGGGACTTGAGAACAGTAAAGCTTTTGAGGAAGCCAAGCTGCTATATAATTGGTCCGTGATTTATAGCCAGTGTAAAATGATCCAGTGGAATTAAAAGTGACTATACAGGACAATTATGCAAACTGGAGTTTATGGCAGGAACAACAAAGGTGAAATGTACCTTTCAGATTTTTGGTCCAGGAAACTTCCTTCATCTGGAGTTCAATATACACTGTTTGAAAAGCAGTTGTTAGGTGCATATTGTACTTTGTTAGAGACTGAACAACTAACTTTGGGCCATGAAGTAACATTAAAGTCTTAAATCCCAATTATCACCTGGGTAATAAGTACCTCAGCTTCTCACAGAATTGGACCTGTCCAAGAGTCCAGCATAATTAAATAGAGGTGGCATATCCAAAATAGAGCTAAAACAAAGAAAAAGTGGAGTGTCTGCTCTACATGAATCTATAGCAAACATCAATACTGAGGGAAATGCCACATCCCCTGAACCAAAGCAACAGTTGGTATAGTCCTTGGTAAAATGGAATGACAGATATGATGGATTGAGTGAAGAGAAGAAACACACATGTTTTACTGATGGGACAACAAAATATTTGGGCCATAAAAGACATTGGAAAGCAGTAGCCTATAACCCATGTACTAGAAGGACTTTGGAAAATACTGGGATTTGTGGAAGTAGTCAATATGCTGAACTTATGGCAGCACATCAAGCCATCAAAACAGAGCAAGGAGGACAGTGTCATATATTCACTGATTCATAGGCAGTAGCTAATGGGTTAGCTACATGGATGCTCATGTGGAAAAAATCAAAATTGGGAAATTCATAGTAAATAAATCTGGGGCAAAGAATCATGGGAAGATATATGGGACATGTCTTTGGTTACTTCTTTGTCAGTTTTTCATCGTGATCCTCACATGGCCTTCACCATGCCAGAATGTGAGTACAATTCACATGCTGGTTGACTAGCAAAGGTTGCTACTTTGTCCCAACTGATGATCCAGTATGGATGGCCATTTAGGAGTCCAGGCAATACACCAGTGGGCACAAGATTGAGGTATTAGTATCTCTCATTCGTTAAAAAAAATAGATAGCAGAAGAGTGTCATATGTCATTGTCAAATGGAATGTCAATTGGAAAAGAAATGAACTGTTCCTTAGGTAGTAACTGGGGAGATAGCAAGGGGAAAGGTCCCAGCCCAAATCTGGAAAATAGATTTTATTGGTCTCCTAACCAAAGATGAAGGATGCAAATTTACATGCACTTGTATCGATATCTATTCAGATGTACTAGTGGCTTGTGCTTATAAGAGTGTGACCCACTTCTACTTCTAGTGAGCACCACATGGTGGACAATGCCGGTGCTGCAGGAGGTGCCAGAGGCCCTGGAGCCCCGGGGTCGGAGGCTGAGGAGGCCTCTGTGGTGGCTTCAGCAGTGGGTGCTGAGGTCAAAGCTGGGGCCACACTCAAGGCTGTGGCCATGGCCACAGGGCGTGGGGAGGAAAGGCCGAAGACAAGGAGTGGGTTCCTGTCACTAAGTTGGGCCGGCTAGTCAAGGACATGAAGATAAAGTTTTTGGAAGAGACCTTCTTTTCTCACTTCCTATCAAGGAGTCTGAGATAATAGGTTTCTTTCTGAGATCTTCATTGAAAGATGAGGTTCTAAAGATCATGCCTGTTCAGAAACAAACTAGAACTGGACAATGTAACAGGTTCAATGCTTTTGTAGCCATTGATGACTACAATGGTCATGTTGGTCTGGGTGTCAAGTGCTCCAAGGAAGTGGCCACAGCTATTCGTGGTGCTATCATTCTGGCTAAGCTGTCCATCGTTCCTGTGAGACATGGCTACTGGGGGAACAAGATTGGCAAGCCTCACACAGTACCCTGCAAGGTCACTGGGAGATGTGGGTCAGTTCTGGTGAGCCTAATCCCCACCCCTAAAGGTACTGACATTGTCTCAGCTCCTGTGCCTAAGAAACTCCTGATGATGGCTGGAATTGATGACTGCTACACTTCTGCAAGAGGCTGTACTGCCACTCTGGGCAACTTCGCTAAAGCTACCTTTGATGCCATCTCCAAAACATACAGCTATCTAATCCCAGACCTGTGGAAGGAGACTGTGTTCACTAAGTGTCCTTATCAGGAATTCACCGACCAGCTTGTGAAGACTCACACTCTGTCTGTCCAGAGGACCACGGGAGCTACTCTGGCAACCACATAGATGTTTTTTAATAAACAAATAAATTGAACTATGCCTGCTAAGAAAAAAAATTAGAATGTGACACAGAAAAACACATGTAAAACTCTAGAGCTTATAAGTCTATATTATGGAACTCCAATGCAGATTCAAAGTGACAATGGGTCACATTTCAAAGGTAATTAAATGAAGAGGTATTGTATATCAAACAATATAGAATGAATATATCATATTCCCTATTATCCACAAGCATCTGGGTTAATCAAAAGAATGAATGGATTATTGAAAGAACAGTTAAGGAAGTAAAGTTCTAATAATTTGTATCATTGGAAAGATATTTTATTCACTGCTTTATGTAATTTGAATAATTGACCATTGGGAGAAAATACATCTCTGGCCAGAATGATGACCCCAAATCTGCAAATTAGTAAACAGCAGACACATAAGATTCCAAATATTGAGTATTGGATTGTGAGGGAAAATGTCCCAGCACCCTACAAAGGATCACCTGGTTTGGCAGGGTATGATTTACATTGTTTAAGGGACTTTTGGTTGGATAGAAAAGATATAAGAAACATCTCTACTGGAATATATATATACATATATATATATATATATACATATGTATGTATATGTATATAAGAATCTCCAAAAATCATTTTGGACAGATATTACCTAAATCAGGTTTAGCAGCTTGAGGAATACATGTATTGACCAGATTAATAGATTCTAATTATCAAGGAGAAATTATTGCGACATTACAAAATTTGAGTGAAGAACCCATACGGTTTTGTAAAAATTATAAAATAGTTCAAGTGATTATTATTCCTTGTGAAACAATACCACTTGTGAAAACTGACCATCCTTCTGAAATAACTATCAGAGGAACTGAAGGGCTTGGTTCTACTAATAGAATAAAATTGGGAGCTAAAGTATGGGTAAAGCAGAAGCTAGATGATGTTTCAAAGGCTGCAGAGATTATAGCGCTTGGGAAAGACAATACCATGCCTGTTGTTTACTCAGGAGAAGATGATTGTCAAATTAGACCCTTACCTCATGTATTCTACCATAATTGAGGTTATGATGGTAAGTTCATGGACTCCAGAAGCAAGGCTGACACTGTATTTGTTTCTTTTTGCCTTTTGGTCTGCTAAACTTGTTTGTGAGATTTGTTTCCTGCAGGCTTGGCATCCTTTACCTGCAGATGCCTGATCGTTTAAGCTGGATGCCACCCCCTGTCCATGACTGTGATGTGCCATCTCCTGCACCTGGCATCAACCAAGCTCCAGATGCCAGCTAAAGAACTGACCTTTCAAATGGGACCTCCCAGACCTGGTGTCAGCCAAGACTCCTTTATAGCCATGGTCTTTATCGTGATTGTGGGTGCTGTATATATTGCATTGGCTCTACATCTAGCAGTTCAGGTATAATGTGACAAAGGCCTGAAATATAAAGTTTGTCATGTCTATGTAGACAATTTTATTTCTATAAATATAGACTGATAAGTCTTGGTAATTGATATGATAGCTAAGTTCAAGGAAAGTGAAGATTCAAGAAGGAATCTGAAGTTATAATTCTGAAGGACTAGAAAAAGGATATTACCCTTAAAAGAAATATAGCAGGATGACTGGAATTAAATGGAAAATAGTTAATTCTATTTTGGATATGTTATTTAAAGTGCCTTATGGGACATCCACATAGACAGGTCTAGGAAGCATGTGGGGAAGGTGAGAAAAGAGAATAAACTATTTACTGTAGCACCTACTATGTTCAGGTAAGCTGTGTGGTGCAACGGATAGAATATTAGGCCTGGAGTTAGGAAGATATGAGTTCAAATTTGGATTCAGACACTCACTAGCTGTGTGATCCCAGACAAGTCACCTTAACCCTATTTGCCTCAGTTTCCTCATCTGTATATTTACCAAGAAAACCCCAAATGAGGTTACAAAGAGTTATATATGCCTGAAAAACCACTGAACAACAAGTGAACTACATCCAAGGCTTTGTGCTAAGCGACCTACAAATATTATCTCATCTGATCCCCACAACACCCCTGAAAGGTAGGTGCTATTACTTATCCCCCTTTCACAGATGAAAAAATTGAGTCAAACTAAGTTTAAGGGACTTGCCCAGGGTAACACATCTAGTAAGTGTCTGAGGCCACATTTGAACTCAGGTCTTCCTGACTTTAGGCTCTGAACTCTATCTGCTAGGCTGCCTAGTTGCATTGAATGATGGTACTTCAAGAGAGAGATGAAGGCTGGAAACATAGATTTGGGATCCATACACAAAGAGATGATCATTGAACCCATGGCAGATGATAAAATCATCTAAAGAGATAATTTAGAGAGAAGAGGGTCCAGGACAGAGAGAAACAAATTAAGATTTTGACAATTTTTGACAGTTAACAATAAAGGTGGTAATGATTGATAAACAGAAAACACAAAGTTTAGACAATAGGGAATCCTACTTCTAATGGAGCTGGCAATCTTATAGGGGATTAAGATTGCATCATGTGTAATTCCAATGTATTCTACTATATAAAAAATGCAGTCCAGAGTCACAAAGCAAGGGGTAAGTGGTGAAGTGGGAATGGGAAAATGTAGGTTGTTGTTAATAAGGGTAGAGCAGAGCAGGTGTCATGGAGGAGGTCTCAATGCTAGTGAGATTAATCAATGCCTCTGACATTCAACATGATAATTAAACATTAATTGCCTCTGAGATTAAGACTATTAGTATGCATGTTATATATATGTGTGTGTGTGTGTGTGTGTGTGTGTGTGTAAAATTATGGGTATACATATATTCTTTGCATATTTATTTGCATATTTTGTGCTCCATTAGATTATAAACTTCTTAAAAGCAAGGATTATTTTTTCCTTTCTTTTCATCCCCAGAACTTAACCCAGCATGTTGTACATTATACATACTTAATACATATTTCTTTCTTTCTTCCTTCCTTTTCCCTTCCTTCCTTCTTTCCTTTCTTCCTTCCTTCCTTCCTTCCTTTCTTTTTGGAGATGGTAAATCAGGGCAATTGGGATTAAATGACTTGCCCAGGGTCACACAGCTAGTAAGTGTTAAGTGTCTAAGGTCTGATATGAACTCAGGTCCTCCTGACTTCAGGGCCAGTGTTCTATTCACTGCACCACTTAGCCACTCCTTAATACATATCTCTTGACTCAACTTAAGAGGTAGCTTTGTACTAGGAGAGACAGTATGGCATAGTTGATTGAGAGTCAGCCTTAAAGCCAGGAAGACTTGAGTGAAAGTAGTCCCTCTGACTCACACTGGTTGTTTGACCTTGGTAAACCCTTACCTCTGAATACTCTGGCCAGTACTCTAAGACTATAAGATGCAGAGAAGGAGCTGACCTGAATTGGTAAAAGGAGTTTACTCAGCTAGGAATTCTTTACATTAATGAAATCGCAATCAATCCCTGTGGCTGTGTTTTCAAGAGAGTAGGAGTGAATATATATTAGGCAAATGGAACACTGTGATGAAAAACATTGAAATGACAGAGAACAAGATCTATTCTTGGAAAAGACCACCAATGTGGTTGTAGAGTGTATAGAAAAGAAAATGAGATACTGAAATTATGAGATACTTAGAATAATCATTTACTGCTAGAGATTAAGTAAGGTTGAGGGTGGTTTCTTGGATGTGATTAAGAGTTCTTCCTTTGAACCTCCTAGATTGACCACTCTTTTACTAGGAAAGAACACCTTACTTGTTAGGGTGGAGTCTCTCAGAGTTCACTGAGTTTTCTATGCTATTGAAGGAATGACTGTCTTCTCCTGAGGATTAAGGGATGAAAGTTTGGGAGGAATCATGATCTAAGTCACCACCAGGTTTATTGATTACTAAAGGACCAGCTTCTGCTGGAAAATTGAAGAAGATGATAATATCACATAGTTAAATATAGAAGAGATCTTAGGAATCATAAGGCTAACCTCTTCACTTTTAGAGAAGAGGAAACTGAGGTCCAGAGAGGTTAAGCAATTTGCCCAGAATCACACAAATAATGGGTGTCTAAGGCAAAATTATAACACAGGACTTCCTGACTCCAGGTCCATAGCTATGTCATGTTATTTATCTCATGTGACCACAGTAGGAAGAAAGCACATCTGAAGACCATGAGGCCTCTAGGCTGTTGAAAGGGGAAGAACTGTTCCTTATGCTATCCCTTGAGAGTGAGAATAGGCACAGGAAGTTTGCTTCTGGATGATAGTTTTGAGCCATCTGAATTTCCTACCCTAGGTCAAGATCCAAAAGCACTCCCTAATTCCTAAGTCCCTGACAACACCTACAAATGTCCCAAGTCCATCCAGGAACTTTTCTTTTTCTTAACTCCTCTGTACAGACCTTGAGGTTGGCTCTCATTTCCAATGTGCTTTAGCATAAAGAAAAAAGATAATAGCCATGAGATCATCTCTCATTTTTACCCTAAGAGACTTAATTAGAATCATAGTGACATGGCTATAGATGAATGATGACCAAAATTGTCTTTCCTTATTACTGATGACCTTTTCTATTTTATTAAAAGCTGCTAGTCAGAAGGTCTTGTGACTGCTAATGAGTGTTCTGTTCACACTGGTCTTTCTAAGGTGGTATTTCATTTGACATATCCAAGACTTCCAAGTTCTGTTGCATCCAGCATTGTAATTATCATTTCTTAAAGACCCAAAGTATGTCTCCACCCTCCATTTTTCTTGTACTTTCCAGTTAAGATACAATAATTTAGGTTATCAAAGAGTCCCATGATTATATGTACTCTCATTCTCTTGGCAGCATGTGGTTAATTAAAAGTGAAGACTGAGTGGCTGTGCTTGATCATCTAAATATAATGTGGTTTATTTTCACCTTAATTCAATTGAAAGGATTTATAGAGAAGTGTTCAAACATAAATGTAAGACTTTACAATTTCATAATGAATACATATTAATTTGAGAGCAGGATCTATCTTGATTTTTTTCTATTGTCTCAAATGAGACCTCAAATTGCCTCAAACATGGCAGCTAAGTGGCACAAAGAATAGAGGACTGGATCTAGAGTCAGAAAGACCAAAGTTTGAATCCCATTTCAGATATTTACTAGTTGCTAGGGAAGATACAAGACCACTTTTTACATCAGTTTCCTCTTCTGTAAAATGAAGGTAATAATAGCACACTAGAAATACTTCTATACTATAATAGCATATACTAGAAATACTAGCATAATAGAAATACTTCTGAAGTTTGTTGTGAGGATAAAATGATATGATATTTATAGTATCTTTGTCATTTAGTGATTTCAGTAATATCTGACTCTGTGACCCCATTTGGGGTTTTCCTGGCAAAGATACTGGAGTTGTTTACTATTTCCTTCTCTATCTCACTGTTTCCATGAAAGGAATTAATGCAAACATGGTGAAGTCACTTGCCCAGGGTCACACACACCTCTAGTAGGTGTCTGAATCCAGATTTTAATTCAGGAAGATGTCTTCTTGACTTCAGGTCCAGTACTCTATCCACTGCACTACCTACCTGCCCCTAATATTTATAATTTTTCCATTATATTTATAAAACACTTCGTAAATCTTAAAGTATGATATAAATGCTAGCAATTTCAGTATTAATATTGTGAGTAGTTATGTGTATACTCAGTGCTTGGAATACAAAAAGTGTTTAATAAGTGATTTTTGATTTATTCATTCTGAATATTTGGTAAAATTGAGCAGGTTATAAAAGCCAAGAATATCCAAACTACAGTATTTTAATTTTGTATAGAGTCATTCATTCATTCATTCATTCATTCTATTATCTAGCATTTATCAAACTGATACTAAGAATAATGCATTATTCTACCAGGTGCTGGATTTAACATATAACAAAATAACCTTTCTCCCTAAACCTGCTCTTTCAAATGTCACTCTTTTGTTATCTGTGACACCATCATTCACCCAGTCCCATATGTTTGTCACAAACTGGGTTATCATTGAAATTTCTGCTTCTCTTGCTTCTCCTATCCAATCATGTATCCAATGCTGGCCATTCTTTCTTCACAATGTCACCTACAACTGAATTGTGTCACTGCAACCTCTCACTCTTCATACATGACAATTTCACCTTATGTCCTGGCATGTTTTTACTTTACCTTCTTTTATGACACTCTTCACTTTGAAACCATTATCAATAATGATGTTGCATCCTTAACAAACTTATCTGTGCATCTTTACTTTGACTGTATGTCACCTTTAATGTTGATTCTTCTAAAATCATGGTGCTTGATGACTCACAACCATATGTAGCAAAATAATAAGAATATTACTGTTAACAAGATGGGAATTTGTGGAAGGACTCAGCTTGGATCATAAGAAAGTGTACAATTTGGAGGTAGCTAGGTGGCACAGTAGATGGATAACTGGCATTGGAGTCAGGAAACGAGTTCAAACCCAGTTTTAGACACTTAATAGCTGAGTGACCTTGGGCAAGGCACTTAATCCCCAATTGCAAAAAATGTGTGCAGTTCCCCAGATGTGCTCCATCTAGATCTCTTTCTCATATCGAAGTTGCTCTCAGGTTCTTGTCCATTTGTAGTGACTGTCCAGTATGTATCCTGATATTACTTCAAAGTAATTACTCAAATTACTTCAATCGATGCAATTGCAAATCATAGCCTTAAAAATGGAAATTCTTTATCCATTTGAATTTTTCTGAGTAAACTCACAGTTCTGAATGCATATTAGTACACACTTCTCCACATGGACATACCCAATACATATATAAATGTATGTACATATGTATTGGCATAGGTGCAGATGTACTACATATATGTGTGTGTATGTATATATATATATGTGTGTGTGTGTGTGTGTGTGTGTGTATAATATGGTTCTGTAAAGTGCTTTACAAGTTCCAAAATGTTTTCTACATATAATACATAACAGATTCTTAGAGATACTCTTTAAAAAAAAAAATCTACATATAATTCATCAATTTAAGATATGGATAGATTGATAGATAACTATCTGATTATAAATAGATTAATTTATCTCTATCAATTACATGAAATATTCTCAAAGTCTTATATAATCTAATATTTGTTATCTACCAAAATGCATCACTGTCTAAAAAACTCAGAGCACAACAATCTCATTAAAAAGAATGTATCTAATCCAGTTAAGAAACTAAAGATTTCTTTCTTAGCTTTTACATAGGAAATAAAATGTATATGATTAATACTGAGCTTTTTGCTGAAATTGTTAAAAAAAGAAAAAGCTTTTGGATCTAAATAAGACTAATTGAAATGCAACTGTAAGGAAATATTAGGAAGAAATGTGCAAAATGATGACAACAATTTAACAACCTTCTTGTCCTGTAAAATTAAATATAGAAAATATTGATAGGCCCAAGTTTATTTCATAGGTGATTAAAATGCCTAATTTAAATTAATCAATATATTATTAGAACAATATTGCATCAAATAACCACCATTTTAGGTATTATGGGTGTTTTCGATATTAAAATCACCTAAGGAAATATGTATGATTTGCTGATGATGTTTACCAATGTAATTGTCAAGAAAATAAGTCATCAAGGTCATATTTGATTAAAACAAAAACTTTTGGAAGTGGTCAATGTAGCAAGAGCAAAGGTAAACAGTGAAGTGGTCCAAGTCCTATATAGATATCTAATAAATTATTAATAGACTAGGAGGAAAGTTCACAGTATTAGGCAGACCCTCTATGGAGGATTTGTGAAAAGAAATGGACAAAAATCTTACAAGAAAGGTCATGGATAGGCTGTGGTATGCACTGATGGAGAGAGGGACATATTAATGAGATGATAGATTCATCATACTACTGAAGCATTTAACAAAATAAAGGCAAAAGTTGTGTTCTGTTACCTACTGTTCACATAAGGCATGTATTAGCAGATATTGGTAAAGAAAAAAAAAACTATAATTTGGACAATGAATAGGAATAAAGAAAACAAAATGGTGGCATTATTTAAAAGGTCAGTAGAATTTCAGAAATGGTGAAAGATGTTGATGGTTCTTTTGGATAAATTGATCCAACCACTCTATTTTACAGGTGAAGATTCTAAGGAATCTGAATGTGCTGGCTTGTTTGTCTGAGGTGAGAGAGCCAGTAAAATAGCAGAGTCATATTTGAACTCAGGCCATCTGATTCCAAATCAAGTGCTCTTTCCTCTACATTGCTGTATTGGACTACTCAGGGATGTTTCACAAATTGATATAGATAAGCTTCAGATCACTCTAAAAGGATTCTTTCTACATATGGCAAATGTTCTCTATTTTGTTCAATACTCTCATATTCACTTATCTATATCAATATATCTATCAAGTCATACAGATAGTTAATATTAACATTATAATTAATATAGAAATTATAATTTTATAGAATATAGAATTTTTTTACATTTAAATGAAATTTATGGTTGATTAAAATGATCACAACAGACAATGCTTGAGGTCACAGCTTTTCAGTGTCAAATACTCTCTTATGAGTATTTAAAGCATGACCTCTGGATAAAAGCTTTCTCACAATTGACAGATTTCATCAGTTTTTCCACAAATATCCAATCTCATGGTTAAGATTTTCCATGACTTGTCTTCAATGAGAGATTTCTCTATTGTTACTTTTCTGATGAAATTAGGCGTCTATTTTCCAAGGTGAAGCATTAGTTAGATTCTTGGTAGTCATGTCATTTCTCCCTTGTATACTTTCTGATGTCTATAAAAAGATACATAAAAACATGAGTGCCAGCTGGTTCTGTCACATTTACCACACACACATTTACCACACACACACACACACACACACACACACACACATTTTTCTCCTGACTATATTCTTATGAATATTAAGGGCTGCTCTCTATATAAAGGTTTTGTCACATTCTCTTTGGTAAGGATCCTTGATGACTGAGATGAGCTTTTAGGTCAAACCCTTTCTTATGCTGATATTAATATAATAATTATAGAAAATCAGAATACAGACATGATATGTATTGATATTGATATTAATGATAGAGATATAGGTGTAAAAATAGATATAGAGGGGGTGGCTAGGTGGTACAGTGAATAGAGCACCAGCCCTGGAGTCAGGAGGACCTGAGTTCAAATCTGGCCTCAGACACTTAACATTTACTAGCCGTGTGGCCTTGGGCAAGTCACTTAACCCTAATTGCTCTTCCTTCCCCCTCCAAACAGCAGAAAGAGAGAGAGAGAGAGAGAGAGAGAGAGAGAGAGAGAGATACAGATACAGATACAGATACAAATTCAGATATAGATAAGTATTCAGTGAGAATTATTTTCCTGAGTCTATTATTTTTTTCTGTGATAAATGGTGGGAGTGGGAGATCACAAAGAGAAGCAAAGAACTTTGGAGTGGAATCTTTGAGATATTCTCAGTAAGTGGTAGATAGAGAATGAAGTAAAGTCTGAGAGAATACATAATTCACAGTAAGTGTATAAATTACCACAAGCCCTAAAAAAATAAAGAGGAGAAAAACAACTATAATATATTTTCATCAATTACATACCTTCTTCCTTCCCCAACCCTACCCCAATCAAAAGCTAGATGTTTGTAGAAAAAATAATAAAAAATAATTGCTACCCTCCTGTGCTCTCGCTCAATTCACTTCATTAAATTCTCCATTAATTCATTAAAAAGTCCATGAGATGCTTCTTGTGGAGCCTCAAAATAAATGACTGTCATATTTCTAAGTTCATAACTCTATTGAACTCAGACTACAACATAGTCTGGTGGAAAGAAAGGGTTGGATTGGAATGTGTAGGGCAGAGTCACATTCTGGATACTGCTAGCCTCTTCTTTCATGGTGTGAGGAAAATTTGTTTTGTCTTTCTGTAAAATACTTTATAAAACCAGGGGTAGCATGTTACAGGTGATATAGAGCTGATATTCACTAACTCTGAATAAGTCCCTTAACCTCTTAATGGCCAAGGCAACTCTGTAAGACTAGAAATTTCAAAGAAGTTGAAGAGTTATATTGGTGTAGAAAATTTTCCATGCTAATAAAATTATAGATTAGGAAACCCATAAAGAAAAATAATAGTAATACCTGATTTCTACTTATGGAAAGAAAGGCTATTTAAAAAATATCAATTAACCAAAAACAGCTGAATTCTTTACTAGTGAAAGGCCCTAAGCCAGGAACAAATGGAAGATGGTGGGAGGGAGGGCACAAAGATGACTAAGATTGACATCAAGTCATTCAAAATTTGAAATTAGCTTTGATTTCCTTAGAAATACATAGCCAACCCAATTTCCATGTCTTCCCCCCTCCAAAAAAAAATCAAACAACAGAAATACATATCCAGGCATTTCCATATTGTCTCATTTTCTGAACTACAAATCAGAAGCTATAGGGAAACTCATTCTGAATACTGAGTAATTATTTTAAAGCTAATTTATATACCTTTTCTTAAAAGTATTTGTAAAAATGTTCCATAGAGGGGACAAAATTGATTCACTTAAGGATTTCTAGCTAGTTTCTGGCTGGACACTGAAAACTGTGGAATATACTAGTCAAAAAAGTACCACAGCACTAGTAAGAATCAAAAGTGTTAGTTTCAAATCCCAGATCTGTCATTCACTGGCTGTGTGACCTTGGGGAACTCACTTTCTCTTGCTAATTTTGCTTTCTCATTTGTAAAGTAGAGGTGATCCTGTGGTGGGTTCATGGTGTGCTATGGGAGCTGTCTCAAAGAATTCAGACTCGGACAACCTCCAAACCAAGCAGAGGCATTTTGTCCTATACACAATTTTTATAGTGTAATGATCTTGATTACACAACAGAAATTATTAATATTAAAAAGTCAGGAGGGTCTTGTCAAGGGATTGGGTAACATAAGAAGGGATCCCAGTTTTGGTGGAACTGTGTATGTAATTACCCACAATGCATACAGAAAAGCCCAAACCAGAGTGGGGAGATTAACATATAATATTATAATGAGTCTCTCTACATCATAAGTTAACTCTAGGTTGCTTTGCTTTGTTTTTGGTTTTTGTTTTTACTCTTACTGTGTAGGTACCTACTTAGAGAAAGTCCTTTCTATTGTTTTGGGGTCCACATCCTTCTTGGGCATCCTAGTGGTGATGCTTTCTGATTGACTGATTATTGTGATCCTGTCTGAGAGTAGATGGATTGTGGTTGCAGTTGAGTGCATGGACACACCTACCTTTTCTGTGAGAAATATGAGGACTGGTCTGAGGGTAGTGGCTAGCTAGAAACAGTGGCTAGCATTCCCTCACATGGATACTCCTGTTATTCTAGTGTGGCATGAGGTCATGGGCATGCCTGCTCTTCTAGTGAGGCAGTGAGGAATACATGAGGAAGTTAGGATGTTAAGTTGGGGGTGGAGCATGGCTAGGTAGGGGAGGTTGGGCCTGCTGTTTAGTGAGGTCTATAATTGAGTCTGGGGATCTGTGGTGTGGTTAAAACCAGATTGTGTGGTTCAATAAGGACATATCTGCTATGCAGTGAGTCCTATAAGAAAGTTAGAATACTGGACCTGGGGCAGCTTTATTATGATTCTATCAATAGTGCCTGTACTACTTTACTCACAAGGTTGCAGTGAGAATCAAATGAGGTAATGTAAATCACAATTATTATTGTTATTGCTGAAAAATAAAATTAATTTGTAGGCAGGAAGAATGAGGTGGGCTTGAGTATGAAATGTTCACAAGGTAGGGAGATTTCCAAGAATAGGGGAAGGGCACTAGGAGAAATATTGAACTAATAATGCTTCTAAGATAAGTAATGGGTATACAATAGTAAAGACAAGACACAATCCTTGCCCTCAAGGATCTCATAATCCACTTAGGGTAATATGAATTCACAAATTATTATATGCTATATTCAAAGGAAAGGTCCAATCACAGTGGCATGAAAGATATGGGAAAGGAGAACATTCATAGCGGCATGGAGAAGAAAGGGGAAAAGAAGATTTCATGGAAGACCTGGGTTCAAATGCTTCTCCAGACACTTACATGACACTGGTAAGCCACTTAACATCTTTGGGCCCTGGTTTCCTTACCTATAAAATAAGTATACTAATAACACCTACTCCACAGAGTTGTTGTGAACATCAAATGAGATAATATTTGTAAAGCATGTTTGTAAATATCTAAGAATTATATAGAACTATTGTTATTTTATATTTATTGTTGAGTTACTGTTGAAAGGAAGAATTTTCTTAAGTAGTGATATATGGAAGGTAAAAGATTGTGGGGCTACGGAAAGACCATTTCAAATATGATGGGACAACATGCATAGAAATGTGGAGTCAAGTAGTCTGGTTTACCAGAGAATAGAGCTGGTAAAAGGGGTACAAGGTGACAAATACTAGAAAGTGAATGTAATCCATGGCTCAAAGTACATTTTAATAAGAATATCCTCATGTAGGAGAGAAAAACTTTGGGAAAAAGTCAACAAATAAAGCAGGCAGCACTTTTATCATATCCCTAATCCTAAGTTTACTAAACTAGAGATTTCAGGGAATTTTCCCTTGGGTGAGATATGGAATTTTCTCTCTAGGTTGAGCTTGGATATCTCACTCCCAGTGGAGAATTTTATTCATTCTGTGTATTGTCTAGTGTGTTCTCCTCTATATAAATTCTCAGATTTCTGTTTGTTATCAACTTGGATAAATGAATGTATTTGCTATGTGCTGTATGTGTCCTTTGCAGAACTGGCATTTGGTGAGAAGGGAGGGATGGAAATTAGGAGCTCAGCTTGAACATAAAAATTATTTCTCCTAAATTAATAATATTAGGGGGGAGGGGTGTATGTAAATGAATATTATTCTAACCTAGAATGCCTTCTCTCTGAGGAGAGCAGTGACCTGCCTCTGCTCCCAATATCCTGCTTCCCTTCTCATCAGGAATCAATCTCTCTTGGATAAGAGTGCATAAAGCAGACTAGAGATTATCTGTTCATGCTTCCCTATTAGCCACATTTAGACACACCCAAGTGGGCACATAATCTCCATAGCTAACACAAACCAACCATCTTTTTTTTCAATTTATTTATTTATTTTTAGTTTTCAACATTCGTTTCCACAAGATTTTGAGTTACAAAATTTTCTCCCCATCTTTCCCTTGCCCCTACCCCAAAATAGCGAGCCTACTGAATAGTCCTTCCACCCAATCTGTTCTCTTATATTCTCCCTCATACCCCCCCAAATTTCTATACCCCAGTGCCTGTATATCATTTCCTAGTTGCATATAAAAAGCAATTTTTTTAAATCATTTGCTTCTAAAACTTTGAGTTCCAGATTTTTTTCCCTTCTCCCCTTCTCTTCCACCCCCACTGGGAAGATAAGCAATTCACTATAGGTTGCACATGTATGGTTATGCCAAACATTTCCATAGTAGTTATATTGTAAAAGACTAACTATACTTTCCTCCATCCTATCCCACCCACCACTTATTCTATTTTCTCCTTTGACCTTGTCCCTTTTTAAAAGTGTTTGTTTCTAACTGTCCTTTCCCCCAATCTGCCCTACCTTCTATCATACCCCCTCTTTTCCCCTTTCCTCCTATTTTCCTGTAAGGTAAGATACCCAATTAAGCGTGTATGTTATTCCCTCCTTAAGCCAAATTCAATGAAAGTTAAGTTTGACCCATTCCCTTTTACCTTCCTGCTCTTCCCCTCCATTGTAACAGTTTTTTTCTTGCCTCTTTTATATGAGATAATTTACCCTAATGTATATCTCCCTTTCTCCCTCTCCCAATATGTTCATATCTCACCTCTTAATTTTCTTTTTTTAGATATCATCCTTTCATATTCAACTCATTCTGTGCCCTCTGTCTATGTATACATGTACATACTTATGTACACACTCACATATATATTTATACACACATACACCCTCCTATACACTCATATATACATATATATTCCCTTTAGCTATCTGTAATGCCATGCATGAGCAGCTTTCCAGAGGACTACTGCTCTGAACGGTTTTCAAGATTATGATTACACAGTATAGTGAACATTTTATTTATTCAATAACAAATCAGAGCAAAAGATTCACAGAGAATCGATGTACAGCATTCACAATATCATGACTTATCACAGAAAATCACATTATAGTATTCACAATAGCTTATCATTAAAATGACCACATAATTTTCATCAAAGTGGACACAATATTTAGTAAAAAGATCATATCAAAGTATGATAGTACAAGTCCTCCACTCATGGGGCACACTAAATTAACTCAATCAGTCACTTATTCAACAATCACTTAATAAGTATCATTAATCACTAAGTACAATTATTAGAAAATACAAAAACCCTCACTGCTAAGTCACTAGTAAACTACAATTTCATCATTACTCAGTACACACAGAGGTCTTTTCATCTTGACTTGTGGCTGGTTCTCAGATTCCCTTGAACCCCTTCCATGGTCCCAGATTCTACCTGGATTCACCAGACTGTCACCTGGGCTCAATGGCAGACCACTCCCAGTTCCTTATCCAGCTCTCCTGCTCCACACTGAACTTCACAGAGTCCAGCCCATCTCAAATCCTTCACAATTTTTGCTCCCAGGAATTCAAGGCTCAATAAAGCCACAAACGTACAAAGTCCCTGCCTCTCTGTCATGCTTCCTCAGTCTTCTGTAGCTCATTCAAAAAAATCAGAATCACTTTACGTACCCCAGGGGAAGGGGGCTCCTGGGCTCCTGGGCATCTTGGACTCCTGGGCTCCTAGCTTCTGGGCTCCTGGGCTTCTGGCTCCTGGGCTCCTGTCCAGAAGAAGCTCCACTACCACAAGTTCTCAGGAATTTTTTACTTAGTTCTCAGTTCTCATTCGTCTTCTCAATTCTCAGTTCAGCAATAGCAGCCCAGCCTCCAGATGCTGCCAAAAAAAAAAAAAAAACTCTCTCTCTCTCCATCAGAACAGCTTCTGCCACCAAATTCTTGTCCCAAGAAATTCTGACCTTCCCTCTCTGGGGCTTTTTCCTTATATACACATAGCATTAGCTACTTCCTGTTTCAGCCAACCCCTTCCTGTTACATCAGGTATGAATTCCTGTTCATACCTTCTTTTTCTTTCAGAGATTTGATTAATTACTAAGTACTAAGTACCTGCTTACTTGCCAATACAAAAAGGGATCTTCAAATTCAAATTACATTACCATTGCACTATCCTCATACTCAGAAAAGTCTTATGAGTTACAATGATCATTTTTCCATATAGGAATGAAAATAGTTCAACTTTAATAAGTTCCCTATGATTTCTTTTTCCTGTTTACCTTCTTATGCTTCTCTTGCTTCTTGTATTTGAAAATCAAATTTTCTATTCAGCTCTTGTTTTTTCCTCAAGAATGCTTGAAAATCCTCTATTTCATTGAATAACCATATTTTTCTCTGAAACATTATACTCAGTTTTGCTGGGTAAGTGATTCTTGGTTTGTGGCAGTGGTGGAAAGGTAATCCTCCTCACAATTCCAAGGCAGAAAAGAGTGTTTGTGGTCACTCACAGACAAGAGAACAGGCCAGAAGAGTAGAAAACACCTCTCCTTTGGTCATCAAAAGAATTAAAGGTAACTGGCCCTTCTGTACCCTCTGTACTAGAGCCACCTATTCATCCATCAACCTCCTTTCCTGCTCTGTCAGCTTGTCCTGTACTGTCCACAGTAGTCAGGGTTATCCATCTAATCAAGGAAGTGATCAAGTTCATTTGGCTACACAAAGGTAGATTTTTTTTCCATGAAGTCCATAGCCAATATGGGGAATATAACCCCAACATGATATTCATAGCACCTGTGTTGGCTCTAAATATACCAGTATAATTCTGAAATGCAAAATATAACAGATTCCCCACATGGAAGACAGAACCAAAATATTTATTCAAACACCAGAAAGCTCAGTCCTAACACCAGAAAACCAAATCCATCATAGCAACAAAGAAATCTATACACAATAATAATGCCTAGGGCACTACCATTCCCAAACCTTCCCCCTGCTAAGATCTTTCCACAAATGAACACTCACGACTAGCTGCATGCTTCCTCTCTCTCCCTCAGTTTAACTACTCTGACCGAATTCCTCTGGACTTTGCTCCACCCTTCCTCCTCCACCTTTCCTGGCGGGGGGGAGGGGGGAGCTAGAAAAATAGGACATAATCAAGTTTTGAACATCTTAAATTCCCTATAAGAAATATTTGTATTTGATCCTAGAGATAAAAGAGAGTTATTGGAATTTATTTAACAGAATAACATAGTCAAATTGGCACTTTAAGAATATCTCACTGGCAGCAATGTGGTGGACAGATTGAAGAGATGGGAGACTTGAGACAGTAAAACAATTAGGAAGTTATTGTAATAATCCAAGTGATTGGATTATTGGATATCATCATCATCTTCATTTATTATCATTGTTATTATTTAGGCGATCCTTGATCTGGGGTTTAAAAGAAGGGACTGATTTCAATAGATGTGTGACTGGAGGCTTCCTTTTTCTGCCATGGTTTGAATTCCCTCTCACCCAAGGCTCCCAGGAAACATCCGAGTCAGTCTGGCCACCTTTGGAAGTATTAGTCTTCTGTGCATGAAGAGTCGGAGGAGCTATCCTAGTTTGGAATCATCAATCCTGGTGGCAGGTTGAGAGGTTCATTGTTTCAGCCCATTGCTTTATCTTGTTGTCCCAACTTTTCACTCTTTCAACTGTTTCCACTGCATTCTTTTAGGTTATTCTTTAAATGGGCAAAATAAAAGTGCCTATTGGTTAAAGCATTGACTAACTCAGCTTAGTCTTCTATGAAGCCTCCTTTAGTCCTACCTATGGAATCTCTATAATGCCCTGCCTCCATTCCATATCTTTCCCAGTGCCCCCACAAAGCTTGCTCTATTATGTGTTGTCTTCCACTATTAGATGGTAAACTTCTGGAGAACAGGAAATGTTTTTCTTGTTTTATTTCTATCCCCAGTGCTTAGCACAGTATCTGTTGTTAACCACAGTAGGTGGTTAACAACAACAACAAGGACAACAACACTGACTGACTAGAACTCCTGGAAAGGCAAACTGTTACTGACTGGAGGATTTATATATGAAGACAAAGGAAAATCCTACCTTTACTTTTATTATATTCAAGGGACTATAAGTAATCACTGAAGATTTTGAACAAGGGAGGGCCATAATTAGACCTATAAATAAGGAATGCATGGATCAATAAACAACTTAGTAAGCACCTATTATGCTTCTAGGCTTAGGAGTAGAATAATAACAGCATAGACCTCCCTGGATTGTTAGGTTGTGGGGCATCTAGGAGGCACTGTGGATAGGGTGCCAGGTCTGGAGTAAAGAAGGCTCATCTTCCTGAGTTCAAATCTGACCTCAGACACTTACTAGCTATGTGACCCTGCGCAAGTCACTTAACCTGTTATCTCAGTTTCCTTATCTGTAAAATGAGCTAGAGAAGGAAATGACAGTATCTTTGTCAAGGAAACCCCAAGTAGGATCAGACACAATTGAAATGAATGAACAACAAAAACAGGCTTAGAAGCAGAACAGCAAGAGATCAAATGTGATGCTTTGCACAGTGCCTGTAAATTGGAGGACTTTTTTTCTTTCCTTCTTTCCTTCCTTCCTTCCTAGGCTAGAGGAAGTATGGGTAGATGATAGACAAATGTTCTTTGAAAACTTAGGTTTGAGTTCTGTCTCTGACATAAACTGGTTGTGTGATCTTACACAAATTATTTGCCACCTCAGTGCTCTAGGTAATTCTCTAAGATGATTTAGGAGTGATCTACAATGATCAAGTTTTATCATTCCAGAACTCTCTATATCAATGAAATCAGTTCTTTCACTGTCCCTAAGGGCTGCTAGGTACAATAGGAATAGAAACACAATAATGAATCAGCCCCTGCCTTCAGTGAATTTATATACCATTGGAAATGATATAAAAATGTGTCAGTATATACAAAATAATTTGATGGAGAGCACTAGGGAAATAACAGAAGATGAAGAGATCAAGAAAAGCCTAATGAAGAAAATAGTACTTAGACTTAAATTTGAAGTAAATTTAAGCTTTTAAGAAACAATATTTGAGGAGGGAGATATTACAATCAAGGGTGACAAGAACAAAAATAACTGGAATGAACCTGGGAGGCTATTGGTGACCTAGAGTCTGAGGCAGAATTTGAACTCAGATTTTCCTGACTACAAGTCATGTACTAGCAAGTGAAGAGGGATGGCAAAGTTAAAAGAATCTTTGCCCCATCTAGGATCAGCCTCATATTTTCATACTGCAATAGCATTTATTACATCACATTGAGCCACCTCCACAAAGGAGGAAATATACAGATGAGTTTAATAAGCATCAATTCAGGAATTGCAGAAAGTAGAGATTGTAAATACCTCTTTCCAGCTGTACAAGTGTAAGGAGGCATGGTATTTTGAGCAGAACTCATTGTAATCAAAAAACAGGGCATTGTAGAGAAAAAAAATTTGGTTATCAAATGTTTATGATTAAAACTGTACTTGATAGTGTAAATATTCCAGGAGCAATCATTTTATTCATCTTCTGTATTTACATTCATCAAAAGAAAATTATATCATTTTTAAAAAGCCAAAGCTTTGACTTCCTGAAAACTGTGACAGTATAGTTCATCTTCTACCATTATCTGAAATTGTCGTATTGTAATGCTTATATTTTGAAGTGAGTTTTAATCAGGTTTCACAACATTGCTTCAAATATAGTCATCTGCACAGTTATAAAGCCTACACCATAATATTTGCTAGACTATCAGCAAAACTCATCTCTTTGGTCTCAGAGATTTTTAGTGTTCACAGGAACAGTGAACCTTTCCCTTCTATCCACCCTTCTCAAGTTACACTCTACAATACACTCTAGAAATTTACAAATCCCTTTGCCATTTGACTTTGTTTAACAACAACTCATTGGTATATTTTCCTTATGGCTAGTCTAATAATATTAAGGACAGACCAAACTGGAGAACTGTATTACATTCAAACATGCTATGAGTTCTTCATTACTCGGCCTATATTGTTTTTATTTATTTCTTATCATGTCACTTCTCCTTTTGGCTCACTATATTCTAGGAAGGATAAATGACAGAAGGAAGTAATGAGAGTCTGGCAACCATTATAAATGTGCTTATCAGACCAAGCGAAAGGCATAATGTAAGATTGCCAACTTAGGACTGTAATGAGGACAACTTAATTTGATATCTACCACTTTCCAGTCTTGTTATATAAGGATAGATATTGTACTATGCTTAGCCAGTTACATTTTTTGCCATGGAAATGAGTCATTAAATTTGTAATGTCTGAGACCTTACTTTCTTTGAATTATAGTTCCATATGTTTTCTGACCTCGAGCTTTAAAACAATCCTGAGAGTTGATCTGTTAATAAGGGCCTAAATCCTACCCAGGGAAATTAGGATAGGTTTCCTAGGAACATAATTTCAGCTTAAATGTTTAGTTTAAAAATTGCCAGTTTTTCCTTAAAATCAAATTTATTAAAAGATGATCTGATGGTAATACATATCAGACACTCTGCTATAATGGTCACCTGCTTCCATGAATTGTGTACTTAATTTGTTACATTGATCGGTTTTCCTATATTTAAACCAGCACCAAATCATTTTTGATTACTGTTTTGAAGAATATTTGCATTTTGTTCCCACTAGGTGTCTTTCCTTTCCAAATCTTTTCTCCACTATTTCCCTTGAGATATTTTACTTTTACTTCCTCTTGATGAATTTTATTGTTTACTAGCTGTAATTTGATTGATGTTACACTTATTCTGTAAATTAATTTAACCTTTAAATGACAATTTTAAAGTTACATAGTAAACAAAATTTAGGGATCTACTCAGTTTATCTGCTTTTTAAAAAACTCTCATGATACTTATTAAGAACCTGGTGACACCTGAAGGCATTGATGTTTGTACATTTTTATGCTGTACTTCTAGTAAAGGGGAAAATTTTAGTTGAGAACTCCTCAGTTGATGTCAAACTCTGAGAAATCATTCTCTCTGGATGGAGGCCCCTTGTCAGCAGCCTGGGTCATTAACTTGCCAAATGCCTTAGTCTGATCATTCATGCTAGTTCTCATCCAGAAAGACCATCCATCCAATGACCTTGGCCACTTCAGAACTTATCAGTTTGGCACTTGTGGTGAGAGTTCCAGAGACAGATGGTAGGTAGAAACTCAATGGGGCTGATAGAGGCCATCTATCTTAGCAGCAAGATAACATAATCAAAGCCTGGCAAGGCCCATAATATTGTCAGGGATGTCTTGAGGATAGAGAGTGGCAGGAAGATTTATAATTTTCATATACTGGGATCATTTGGACTGACATGTATTTTTCTTATCCACCTGGAGATGCTTATGTAGATTGACATAGTCAAGCCTGCTTTATGTTCAGCAATATCAGGCTGGAGATATCATCCTGAAACTAAGTTACAAATAGTGTGAATGTTCTGAATGCAAGTGTTGATCCAATAAAATGACTTAAAAGATGCCTGTTTATCTTGGTTTCAAGGGAGTACGCTCAAGCAGTTTATATCAGAAGGCAAATATATTACTTGTCATGTACTATCCTCTATGTAGAAAACAAATTTCATTTGTATAAAGATGTATACTGCATAATAATAAAGGTAATTGGTGAGCTTCTAAATTATCCCTTGGTTATCATTTTTTCTATTTAAATTGTTTTTGCCCAAATTTTAACATTCCAATGCAGAGTTTCATCTCTTCATTCAAAGCTGCCGTGTTTGTTTTTTATATCCTAAGTAAAATCATTCCATGAGAGTTTCATACCTTGAGGTCTTAACTGTTTTCAATGAAGTTGAATTAAGGGCACGTTTCTTACTGCTGGTCAAGGTCTGGCATTTTAATCCATTACAAAGGCTTATCCACAAATTTCTGGAGCTTCTATGTTTTTATTTCAGATTATCTAGTATTATAATGAGTTCAATTTAATTATATATGTGTGAATACATGTATATATGTATATATGCACATATACATATATGGATATGAATTCAGTTTCCAGAAAAAAATAAAGTTCCATAAATAGCTATGCAACCCAATCATAAATAAGGCTGTTAATTTTCTTATCTGCAAAATTATTTCAGTTTAGATGATTGCTAAGATCCCATCTAGCAAAAAGAACCCATAGGTATTTGAAATGTTAGGTATTGTTAGGCACATTCATATTTCACCTTAAACATCTTCATAGATTTTGGGGCTCAGTTCCCTATATTTTTAAGAAATGAGAAATTGGGGGGGTGGCTAGGTGGCTCAGTGAGTGGAGCCCTGGCCCTGGAGTCAGAAGGACCTGAGTTTGGATCTGGCCTCAGACACTTAACACACACAAACAAAAACCTAGCCGTGTGACCTTGGGCAAGTTACTTAACCCCGATTGCCCTTCAAAAAGAAAAAGAAAAAAAAAGGAAAAGAAATGAGAAATTTGGTGGAGCCAAGATGGCAATGTAGAAGCAGGAAAATTCCATGTGTTCCCCCAATAACCACCTCAAATACCTATAAAATATGACTCTAAACAAATTCAAAAGCTACAGAACCCACAAAGTGACAGAGAGAAACAAATCTCCCACTGAAGGAAGCCTGGCAGGCCAGCAGGAAGGGTTCTTTGCAGCATGCTCAGAGCAACACCCAGACCCACTTGAGCCCTAGGGCAGTCCCAACCAGAGCCTGCAGCAGACTTCGGGAGAGTGGATCACCAGCAGCTGTGGTGGTTCCCAGAATCATCAACCCATAAATGCCAAAGAAAATGTAAAAGGTCAGTGTAGAACTCTTTTGGAACTTGGGGGGGGGGGGGCGGGGGGAGAGGGGGGGGCAGATGCACAGCCTGGCGTCTGCACCCTGAACAGGAAGTGGTGGAGGCATGGCAGCCATGCAGCCACCTCCACATGGCTGCATAAGGGCTCCTGGCATGCAGATTATAAGGGGTCCAAGTGACCATTCAGAGGGAAATTGCTCTTGCTTTAATCTGCCTGGATCTGGATTGCAGTTTTGGGTGGTAGTCCTGAGGTGTGTGACCAGTGAGCCAGAGTTTGTGGGGACTGTCAAGATGGCGCTCTCCTAATAGATCTGGCAGCTGTGAAAACAAAGCTCTCCGCTCTGGAAACAGAGTTCTACTGTGGCAAAGAGCTCAAAAGTCAAGTAATTGAGTGGCAATATGAGCAAGCAAAGGAAGCAAAGCAAGCACAGCAGTCCAACTTTAGATTCCTTTGTTGGGGATAAAAAGCTTCCTTCACCAAAAGCTTCCAATAAAAATATTAACTGGTTACAGGCCAAGGAGGAGCTCAAGAAGGATTCTGAAAATCAAGTAAGAGAAGTGGAGGAAAAATTGGGAAGAGAAATGAGAATGATGCAACAAAATCATGAAAAAAGAATCAACAACCTGAATAAAGAAAATAACAATGTAAAAAACAGATGAACTCAAATGGCAAAAGAGGCCCAAAAAACCAATGAGGAGAAGAATGCCTTAAAAAGCCAAATTTGCCAGATGGAAAAAGAATTTCTAAAGCTCACTGAGCAGAATAATTCCTTCAGAATTATATTGGAGCACATGGAAGCTAATGACTTTATGAGAAATCAAGATAGTATAAAACAGATACAAACAAATGAAAAAATAGTAGGTAATGTGAAATCTCATTGGAAAAACCACTGACCTGGAAAGTAGATCCAGGAGAGATTATTTTAAAATTATTAGACTACTTGAAAGCCACAATCAAAAAAAGAACTTAGAAATCATCCTTCAAGAAATTCTCAAGGAAAATTGCCCTGATATTTTAGAACCAGAGAGCAAAATAGAAATTGGAAAAATCTGCCATTCACCTCTTGTAAAAGATCCCAAAAAGAAAACTCCCAGGAATATTATAGCGAGGTTCCAGAGTTCCAAGATCAAGGAGAAAAATATCACAAGCAGCCAAGAAGAAACAATTTCAAAATAGAACAAGTGGGGGGGTGGGATAGGATGGAGGGAAATATTTTCAGTCTTTCACATTATATCCACTACAGAAATATTTTGTGTAACTACACATGTATAAACTGTATTGAATTGCTTATCTTCCCAGTAAGGGTGACAAGAGAGGAAGAGAAAGAATCTGGAATTCAAAGTTGTAAAATCAAATGTTTAAAAAATTATTATTGTTATTATTATTGTTCTTCTTATTATTATTATTTTCATGCAACTGGGAATAAGATATACAGGCACTTGAATATGGAGATCCATCTTGCCCTACCAGAAAGTTGGGGGAGGGGCTGGGGGAGGATATAGAAGAGAGCAGATTGGAGAAGGGGCATATACAATAGGGTTTCTGTTTTGGGGTGGTGGGTACAGGAAAGACAGGCAGAAAATTTGTAACTCAAAATCCTGTGGAAATCAATGATTTAAACTAAAATCAAACATAAAATTTAATTTAAAAAATAAGAAATTCATTCAGAAAAACTTTTTGTATTTTTCCCAGTTTTCTATTTTCCTTCTAATTTTGGCTGCATTAGTTGTGTTTATGAAAAAACTCTTAAAATTTCATTTAATGAAAGTTATTCATTTCACTTCCTGTGATCCCCTCTATTTCTTATATGATCATAAAATCTTCCCTCATTCATAGATCTAACGGGTATATTATAAAACAGTATCCTAATTTATTTATGACATCACCCTTTATATCTAAATTATTTATCCATTTTGACTTCATTTTGAAATTCAGAATGACAAGTAAGATTATACCAAGCTTCTTCCAGTTTTCCCAGCAATTTTTGTCAAGTAGTGAGTTCTTATGCAAAAAGCTTAGATTTTGAAGTCTTTCAAAAACTAGGTTACTAAAGTAATTTATTATACTGTGTATTGGATACCCAATCTATTCCATTGGTTCATCAAACTCTTACTTAGCCAGTAATAGGCTGTTTTCATGAGTACCACTTTGGAATATAGTTTGAAATCTGATACTGCTTAACCACCTTACTTCACATTTTTTATTTATTCTCTTATTTTCTTGATGCATTGTTCTTCCAGAGGAATTTTGTTACTTTTTTATGCTCTATAAAATATTTTTGGTAGATTGACTAATGTAACACTAAATAAGTAAATTAAATTAGGTAGAATTGTCATTTTTATCATGTTGACTCAATCTACCCATGAGAAATCAACATTTTTTCTGATTTTTTTATATGTCTTTATTTGTGTGAAAAGTGGTTTCTTCATATAGACTTTGAGTTTATCACAGTAGGTAACCTCCCAAGCATTTTATACTGTCTGCAGATATTTTTTAATGAAAGTTGCCTTTTTTTCCACTTGCTGCAGAGTTTTATTGGGAGTATTTAGAAATGATTATGAGTTATGTTTATATCCTGCAATGCTGCTAAAGTTGGAAATTATTTCAATTACTTTCTTAGTTAATTCTCTAGGATTATCTAAGCATATTATTATATCATCTGCAAAGAATGATAGCTTTGTTTCATCATTGCCTATTTTATTCCTTCTATATATTCTTCTTATCTTTTTTATCAGATAGTATTTCTTTTTTATGTTTTAGTATTAATAATAGTATTTGTATGTATTTAGACATTTGATTTTAAAACTTTGAATTCCAAATTCATTCCCTTCCTCCCTTGACACCCACCCTTACTGGGAAAATAAGGAATTCAGTATATGTTGTGCATGCATAGCTATGCAAAGCATTACCATAGTAGATATATTGTAAAAGACTGACTATATATCCCTCCCTCCTATCCCACCTTCCACTTGGTCTATTCTCTACTTTGATCCTGTCCCTTTTCACAAGTAGGTGCTTCCAACTTCCATCCCCCTCAGCCTACCCTCCCTTCCATTATCTCCCCTCTCATCCCCTATCCCCATACTCTCCTGTAGGGTGAGATATCCTATTTAGTATGTATGTCATTCTCTCCCTGATCAAAATTCAATGAGAATAAGGTTTTGCCTTTTTGCCTTCCTGTTCTTCCTCTCAATTTTAACGATGTTCCCTTGCCTCTTATCTATGAGGGAGTTTACCCCATTCTGTCTCTCCCCATCTCCTTTCAATATATTCCTCACTCACCTCTTAATTTCACCTTTTAAGTATCATCCCTTGCTATTAAATTCGACCTGTGTCGAATTTAATAGAGGACCTGTGTCCTCTATCTATGTATACCTGTAAACATATATATTTTAATAGAATAGAATTTAATAGAGGACATGTGTCCTCTATCTATGTATACCTGTAAAGATATATACACACATTCACATATGTATTCATATGCCCATATACCCTTCTTCAACTACTTTCATACTGAGAAAAGTTTCATCAGTTACAGTTATTGTTTTTCCATGTAGGAATGTATAGAGTTCAACTTGATTAGTTCATTATGATTTCTTTTCCCTGTTTACCTTCTCAAGCATCTCTTGCTTCTTGTGTCTGAATGTCAAATTTCCTATTTAACTCTGTTTTTTTTTCATCAAGAATGCTTGAAAGTCCTCTATTCCACTGAATGACCAAATTTTCCCCTGAAACGTGATACTCAGTTTTGCTGGGTAGGTGATTATTGGTTTTAATCCCAGCTCCTTTGCCCTGCAGAATATCATATTCCAAGTCCTTAGATTCATCAGTGTAGAAGCTGCCAGATCCTATGCTATCCTGATTACATTTCCACAATATTCAAATTGTTTCTTCCTGGCTGCTTGTAATATTTTCTCCTTGGTCTGGGAATTCTGGAACCTGATTATAATATTCCTAGGAGTTTTATTTTGGGGATCTTTCTCAGCAGGTGATCAGTGAATTCTTTCAACCTCTATTTTGCCCTTTGGTTCTAAAACATCAGGGCAATTTTCCTGGAGAATTTCTTGAAGGATGATTTCTAGGTTCTTTTTTTGATCATGGTTTTCAGGTAGTCCAATAATTTTTAAATTATCTCTCCTGGATCTATTTTCCAGGTCAGTGGTTTTTCCCATGAGATATTTCACATTGCCTTCTATCCTTTCATTTGTTTGGATCTGTTTAACAGCACTAGCTTCCCTTTGGTCCATTCTAAATCTGAAGGAAAGATTCTCCTCAGTGAGCCTTTGAGATGCTTTTCCCATCTGGCAAATTTGGCTTTTTAAGGCATTCCTCTCCTCATTGCCTTTTTCAGTCTCTTTTGCCATTTGAGTTAGTCTATTTTTAGGGCATTATTATCCTCAATAAGGCTGTTGACTTTCCTTTCATAATTTTCTTGCATCATTTTCATTTCTCTTTCCAATTTTTCCTCCACTTCTCTTATTTGATTTTCAAAATCCTTCTTAAAGTCCTCTATGGCCTGTAACCCGCATATATTTTCTTTTGGGACTTTTGGAGCAGGATTTCTGACCTCACAGTCCTCTTCCTGTTCCATGCTTCGATCCTCTTTGCCCCCAAAATAGGAGTCTAATGTTGAATTTTTCTGTTTATTTTGTTTCCTTTGCCTAGGCCAATTGCCACTTAATTACTTGATTTTTGGACTTGTTGCCACAGTAGGACTCTGCCACCAGCCAGGGGAGCTTCTGTCCCAAACTTTGGGGTTTTGTCAGTTGCTGGAGCTATTAGTTGGGTGCCCTTTCTGAGGCCCCCACATGCTCTGGCAAGCTGGTCACACACCCCAAGACCTCCACCCAAGACTGCAGTCCAGATCCAAAAAGGTTAAATCAAGATTGATTAACCCCAAGACTGATCACTGGATCCCCATACAGTTAGCAGGGCAGGAACTGAAGCTGCCTCATGTGTCTGAGGCTGTGCTGAAGCTTCTCAGTGGCTTCTCACCCCCAGGGAAAGAGGCCAAGTTGCTCTGCCAACTCATGAGTCCCAAAGTCCATACTGCATTAACCTCTCACTTTGTCCATGGCATCTATGTGTTTGTAATTCTGGAAATGCCACAGCTGCTGGTGTTCTGGAGTCTCTCCAGCTGGCTGCTAGTCAGGCCACCCTGGGGATAAAACCTCCAACTTTCCTGAGCCTGGGCTCGGCTCCCAGAGAACTGTGCTGGCCACTCCATGCTGGGCTGCCAGGTTGTTTTCAGCAGGAGGTTAGCTTCTCTGTGTCATTTTGTGGGTTCTGGAGCTCCAGAGGTTGTTTATAGTCCCCTTTTACATGAATTTGGAAATTGTGGGAGCTGGAGCTGCATTGAAGAGCTGTTTCTACTCTGCCATCTTGACTCACCTCCCCACCCCCATCGTATTTCTAATACAATTATAAATAATAGTAACAATGGAACTTGCTGCTTCACCAATGATCTTATTAGGAAGACTTCAATTTAAGCTTCATTACATACTCATAGTATTAGATAGATACTATTTATCATTTTTAGAAAGATTCTATTGTTTCCTGTACTTTCTAATGTTTTAAACAGGAATGAGTGTTACAATTTATCAAAATCTTTTTTTCTGTGTCTTTGAGATAATCATATGATTTTGTTCTTTTTCTTACTGATATGGTCAATTGTGCTTATAGTTTTCTGAATACTGAACCAGTCATGCATACCTGGTATAAATCCCACCCAGCCATAGTGTAGAACTTTTGTGAAATATGGTTGTGATCTTCTTATTAGTATTTTATTTAAAATTTTTGCACCAATGTTGATTAAGGAAATTGGTCTACATTTTCCTTTGTTTTTGCTCTTGCAAAACCATCTTTTCTGTCACAAAACGAATTTGGTAAGCCTCTTCCTTTCCATGTTTTTCTGATAGTTCATATGGTATTTAGGATTAATTTTTCCTTAATATTTTGGTAAAATTCACTTGTAAATCCATGTGGTCCTGGAGATTTATTTCTTAGGGAGCTCATATACAGTTTATTTAATTTATTTTTATAAGATAGAATTATTTTGGATTCTATTTCCTCATCTGTTAATGTGGGCAGCTTATATTTTTGCAAATATTCATCTATTTCACTAAGATTGTCGGTTTTATTAGCACATAATTTGGCAAAATAACTCCTAATAAGTGCATTAATTACATTAATGATGCATTCAAACTTTTCATTTTTGATATTGGTATTTTGGTTTTCTTCTTTTCTAAAAATCAAATTAAACTATGGTCTGTCTATTATTTCATAAAAGCAGATTTTAGTTTTATTTATTAGTTGAATGTTTATTTTACTTTCTTTTTATCACTTTTTGATTTTCAGGATTTCCATTTTGGCGTTTAATTGGGGATTCTTAATTTGTTCTTTTTCTAGTTTTTTTTATTTGTTACATGTACAATTTATTAACCTACTCTTTGTTCCTTTTATTGATGTAAGCATTAGAGATACAATTTTCCCCCTAAGTACTGATTTGACTCCATCCCACTAACTTTGGAATGTTATCTCATTGTTCTCATTCTTATGCATCATGTTCTGGGGGAGAAAAGGTGGATTTGATATTACCCCTTTTCTTCATTTGGTTGTGAGAATTTTATGCCCTAATACAAGGTCAACTTTTGTGAAGGTACTATGTACAGCAGAGAAAAATGTAAATTCCTTTCTAGTCACATTCACTTTTCTTCAGAGGTCAATCATATCTAAGTTTTCTAAGATTCTATTCTACTCCTTAACTTCTTTCTTATTTACCTTATGGTTAGATTTAACTAGCTCTGAGAGGGGAAAGTTGAGGCCCCCCATTAGTGTAGTTTTATTACCTTTTTTCTCCAATAATTAATTTAATTTTTCCTTTAAGAATTTGGGGATGCTATGCCATTTGGTCCTTATATATTTAATATTGTAATTTCTTCATCACCTATGATTCCTTTTAGCAAAATGTACTTTCCCTGCTTATACCTTTTAATTGGATCTATTTTTGCTTTTTTATTTGTCTTAGATTATGATTGCTACCCCTGCCTTTTTACATCAGCTGAAGCATAAAGAGAGTCTGCTTTACCCCTTATTTTAACTCTTTGTGTATCTCTGCTTAAAGTGTGTTTCTTGTAGATGACATATTGTTGGATTCTTATTTCTAATACATTCAAATACCTACTTCCATTTTAGGAGGGAGTTCATCCCATTTACATTCATAGCTATGATTACCATATGAACATTTCTGTCTATCCTATTTTCTTTTGTTCATCCTTCTTTCTCTCTCTCTCTTTTTCTGTCTCTATCCTGTTTTTCCTCTAAAGTCTGTTTTACTTTTGAGCACAGTTTTACTTTATTAGCCCTCTCTTTTATCATCATCCACCTTTCTTTTATTCATATTTCCTTCTACTGCAAAGCCTTTTTGATGTAATTTAATAAAAATTATCCATTTCTCATCTCAAAAGCCTCTCTATTTTAGTCATAAATTCTTCCCTTATCCATAGATCTAGCAGGTAGGTTATTTCTTGCTCCCCTAATTTGTTTATATTATTATGCTTTATGTCTAAATTATGCACCCCGTTTGATCTTATTTTGATATATGATATAAGATGTCGGTCACTCTCTACCTAGTGTCTGTCATATGGCTTTTCGGTTTTCCAGTAGTTTTTGTCAAATAGTGACTTCTTGTTCCAAAAACTTGGGTCAAATCAAAATGTGATTACTATAATCATTTGCTCCTGTGTACTATGTACATAATCTATTCCATTGATCCACCACTCTATGTCTTAGCCAGTAGCAGGTTGTTTTGATGAAAACTTCTTTGAAATAGTTTTAGATCTCTTTGGCTAGGCCAACAGGTATGATTTTCTTCAGTATTTTGGTGCCTCTTCTATAAAGCTATTAATTATCTTTTCACAATTTTCTTCCTTTGCTCTCTCTCTTTTTTGTCTCATTGTCCCTCTACCAATATTATTTACTTTTGAAGATATCTTTAGCACTTCTAGGAATTCTTGTTTGCTTTTCTTCAAGGTTTTGCCTGTAGCTGTCTTGACTTCATTGTATTCTGAGTTTGTGTCATGATCTTCCCTGTCAGCACAGTAACTTTTTATGGTCAGGATCTTTTTTGTTGCTTGCTCATTTTTCTACCTTCTTTCTTGATTTTGAACTTTTTGGTTGGTCTCTGTTAAAGTTGGTCTCTGTTCCCAGCATGATGTGGTAGGGGTTTCTGATTTCAGAAAAAAAATTATGGATGGTTAGAAGTTTTCAGGGCTTTCAAGGCAGTGCATTCTAGGGAGAGGTGTTGTAAATGCTTTTCTGATCTGTGTTCTGGTCCTTTTCCAGGGAAGCCCCGACTCCCTTGGGATTGCAATTGATTTTTCTCCTCAGGGCCCTTACTGCCATTTGACCTGAAGTGATAGTGCTCCTTAGAGCCCTTTCCCCTTTGGGACTGTAATTGATACTACTCCTCAGGAATTTTCTTCCCTCTTGATAAAAAGTGTTCTTCCCTGCCCTTGACCTGTGACCTATGAGTGCGTATAGGCAAAAGATTTTGAGAAGACATGTGGTCCTGCATCCAGTGACAGAAGTCTCCTTTAATGTCTTTCTTACCAGTTACTAGGTCCCTTATCATCTGTAGCTTGAGAATTCCTGAAGCTGCTGCTACTTAAGTAGTCACCACTTAATACCACCTCTGGTGCTTCATCCACATGGACTATGAGCCAGCGTCTACTCCCATGTCACACATCTATTTCTAACTTGCTAAGTTGTCTTGGACTAGAAGAATATTTCACTCCAACCTTTTCTTGGCTCTGCCACTACAGAAATTGATTTGAGGTATTATATTAAAGTTGTATGGAGGGGAAATTGGGAAAGCTAGAGTGAGTGCTTCTTCTCTTCTGCCATTTTGACTCCACCCCCAGAAATCCCCAGAGCTTTTCCTATAACCCTATTGCTGAACTGACACTATGTCTTGTAGGGCCAGTGCTCCCTGGCAGACATGTGGAGAGGTGTTTTATTTTGTGAAATAGGTTTTAGAAGTATTTGTTGTTAAGCTGTTTGATACTGGATTTCTTTATTTATTTAGTACACACTCCTGTTTTTACCTCTGAAATATGATTTATATAACCAAAATTTAAGCGAATCTTTTCCAGGTGGAATTAAGCCTGAGAATGGGAGCTTCAGAATATTCAGTGGAGATGAGATGAACCTGAATATAGTTTTAAAGGACTGAATATGTAGGGAATATTACAGTTATACATAATATTTCAAATTGGAAGTATAAATGATAGGGGAAAATATAAATGCTTCCTTTTGCCAAATCTGCATCAATAAATAAAGCTGAGTTTAAAAAAAATATCACTGGAATGTTTAAACTGAATCCAAATAAATGGCATCACAGAACATCCTCATTGGGAAAAATCCAAAAATCCTCAAAGTTCTTCTAGGTAAAAGAAATAGTCATCCAGTCTTCTTGTGAAAATATATCACCTTTTAAGCCAAACCTTTTTACATTTAACTAGGAAAGAAGAAAAGTAGGAAAGGAAGAAAAAATTCAACATCTACCTTGTCCAGGAACTGTGCTATAAGATTTATGAATATTATCTCATTTGATCTTCACAACAACCCTTGGGTGTAGGTGCCGTGATAACCATTATCACTATTTCATAGCAGAGAAAATCAAAACAGAAGTAACTTGCCCAGAGTCAAATACTTAATGAGCTTAGGTCTCTTTGGCTCCAGGCCCAATGCCTTATCTACTATACCACCTAGCTGTCTAATTATTACATACTTAATATTAAATACTTAGTAACTACTTAGGTATTAGTAGTTGATATTAAAATACTTAGCATGGCTAAGCATTTCCTTACTTCCAGCTTCAATCTACTGCTTTACAGATTTTAATGACTATCCCTGGTTCTTCTCTCTGGGGCCAGGGAGAGCAAGTCAAATCTGTTTAAATTCCAACTGAAGTACTCTCCTCTCTAAGAAGGCTTCACTGTTTTCTTCTGTATAATGAAAGTACTTTAAATACTTGAAGGTAGCTATTATATATATATATGTATATATATATATATATATATATGTATGTATATATGTATATATGTGTGTGTGTGTATAAAGCATTCTTTTTCATTGACTAAACATCTGTAGTTCCTTCAAATGAGCCTCATATGGCATGATCTCAAAGCCCTTAGTTATCTTGTTAACCTCCCTCAGTGCCATCATTAAAAAAGTGCCACCAGGTTCAAAAAGAAAATGTTCTGGCTGTCATTCAAACACCATTTTGACTTAGCCCCTTCCTATCTTTCAAATCTTCTTGTTTCGGGTTTAAACCCAGGGACACCAAAAACTGTTGAGGAGAGGGCTCTGCCCTCCCAAAAATTGTTGGGGTTTAATGAAGTGTTGTGGTGGAACTGAGAAATACCATTAATATTAAAAAGGTAGGAGAAGTTTCTTAAGAGATTAGGTAATGGAGGAGGGGTCCCATCTATGGTTGGATAGTTAAACCTTCTTTCATTCTGCCCTCCAACTTGCTAGCTATTGTGCTCCTGTCTGGTCAAGATAGATAGTTAGGTACTGTGGTCCTGCCTTGGGCTAGATGGATGATGTGATTGTGATTGAATACAAGAACAAACCTGTTTCTGTGGGAATAGTTCTTGGGGCTGTGACTAGGTAGAGGCAGTAGCTAGGTTCCCATCACACAAATACAACCATGTGGGAAGGAAGAGTTTCAGTGGGAACTAAGAGTTCAGGGACACAACTGTTGTTCCAGTGAGTGATGAGGCATATATGAAGAAGTTAGGACATTGGGGGGGGGGCACTACATAGGTTCAGTGAGCCTGTTGTTCAGTGGGGACGGGTCTATATATAATGAAGTTAGAATATTGGGACTGGGGGCAGCTTTATTAGGATTCCATCATTCTTATATATTATATCCCTTACACTCCTCTTTGACCCAGTGGCAATGGCCTCCTAGCAGTTCCAGGAACAAGATTTTTCTCATCTCTCATGTCATTTCTCATCACCAGGCATTTTCTCTGACTGTCACCCATGTGTGGAATAGTCTC
>WOXC01008808.1:0-114893 GCA_011680675.1 Gymnobelideus leadbeateri | reverse complement strand
TTCCTGGATATATATTTAATACAGTTATACTGTAAAAATCTGGCAGGAATAAGACAAAAGAGCACTGTGGTTATGTTTCATATGCTATATTTAAAATGTCTTTAAAATGTTGCTATGAAGAAAGCACATTATAAATGTTAAATCACTCTACAAATATAAGTTCTTACGCTGAAAACAATGTTTAACTTAGCATCAAGAAATGTGGATTCAGACCCTGTCTGTAACACCAGCCCTATAATCATGGGAAAGTCTTTCAATCTCTTCTAGCCCTAGTTTCTTCATCTCTTAAAAAAAGCTAATAATATCAGCCTTATCTTTCTCACAGGGTTGTTTTGAGCAAGGCACTTTGAAACTTCAAAGTGTTATATAGATGTAAGTTATTCTTATTTTTCTTCTGGCTAGAACTGTGGTGGCCTAGCATTAACTTTCCCAGGAGGAGGTCTTATGTAAAAATGACCCAGATTGTGCTGCTTGAACTCCTTGCTACAGTATTAGGAAGACATAGCTATGGTGCCTTGAAAGCTACTCTTTGGCTCTGCCCAGTCATATCTCACAAATTAAACTATACAAGAGAAGCAAGGGGGGAGGGGCATAGTGGAAAGAGCCCTAGAATTGGAGATAGGAGGCCTGGGTTCAAGTCTTGATTTTCCCACTGATTAGCTACATGACCTTGGTCAAATCATTTATCCTTTTGGACTTTATTTTCCTCATCAGTGACATGCTGGGGTTGGCTTAGATGTTCTCCAAGGCTCCTTGCTGCTCTGACATTCTGTCAAAGTTCCCTTTCCCCTCCCCTCTTCCAAAAAGGTGAGTTCCTACAAGAAGCACAAACACACACACACACACACACACACACACACACACACAGAAGAAATGCTTTCAGATATTGTTGGACAGTAATAGTGGTACATTAGAAATACTTTTCTCATTGGACCAGGCTGTCCACATGAGCGAAAACAGTAATAAATTAGGTGTATATATCACTTGATCAATACTATTATTTATTAAGTAGTATTATGTGTCAGGTACTGTGCTAAATAATGGTATTTTAAAGAAAAAAATACAGAAAAACCACCCTGCCCTCAAGGGGATTAGAGTCTAATAGAGGAGACAATGTTCATACAAATAGGTACATAAATGACACAAAGTAACCTTAGAGAGAAAGGCACAAGAAGCTGAGGGGACTGGTAAGGGCCTCTTGCAGAAAGTGGCATTTGAGGTGAGGAGGAAGAGCATTGCAGGCATGGAGAACAGCCAGTACAAAGGCTCTGAGATGGGAAATGGAGCATCTTGTGTTGAGAAGAGCAAGTAGACCAAGAAATGTATGGACCATCCAGTGGGTGGAGGGGAATAACAGGGAAGATGAGTAGAAGAGAGGAAAGCACCATTTGTGAAGGGCTCTACATACTAAACAGAAGGGTTTATGTTTACCAAGGCAATAAATAACATTTTGGTTGGTCTCGCTGATTGAAGTCTTTGCTGACTTGGGTCTATCTTCCACTGAACTATCAAATTGTTCCGTTCATGTTCTTCTCTCCCTCTACCCCTGCTACAGTAAACTCCAGTCCTCCCTATTACTTCCAGAATCAAATACAGAATCCTATTTCAAAGCTCTCTATAGCCTGTCCTCCCCTACCTTCCAGTCTTTTTACACCTTACTCTCCCACTGCCCATGATCCAGTGACACTGGCTTTCTTGCTATTTCTCACATATGACAATCTATCTCCTGACTGGGCATTTTCTCTGGTCTTCCTCCATGCCTAGAACTCCCCTCCTCCTCATCTTTGCTTCCCTGGCTTCTTTTACATCCTAGATAAAATCTCACCTCCTACAGGAAGCCAATCCCCCTCACGTCTAATGCCTTCCCACTGTTGATTTTTTTCCCCAATTCATTCTGCAAATATTTTATTTGTATAAAATTATTTGCATATTGTCTGTCCCATTAGACTTTGAGTTTCTTAAAAAATGGGAACTGTCACTTTGTCTTTCTTTTTATCCCAGCACTTAGCATAGTGCCTGACATTAATAAATGCTTGCTGACTAACTAGTTATTAGGGAGCCACTGGAGTTTCTTGAATAAATGGGGAAAGAGAGTGATATGCCATGGTCTGACATGAGTTTTAGGGAAATAAGGTGGCTTGGTGACAATAGTACCTTGGAAAGACTTGTTCCTGCTGAGCCAGCCTGCTGAGGACTTGTGTATAGCGCATTTACATGTCAGAGCTCTTATATATGAAATATCAAATTTCTCCTCTTATCACTATGAAGGAACAGTGAGCATTATTCTTTTCATTTTTATAGATGAAACACTTAAAACACACAAAAGTTAAATGAATTGTTCAAAGTCATATGGTGAACAGTGACTAGGCTGGGAATGGTACTCCGGACTCCTGATTCGGAATCTTAGGTTCTGTCTTAAGCCTAATAACTCAACAATGGACAATTGACAAAATAATAATATGATTAAGATTACTGAACAAACAATTTCAACTTGCATTCAAAGTTGTATATTATAGCCATCTGTGTTTTTGTC
The DNA here is from genome assembly GCA_011680675.1 of Gymnobelideus leadbeateri. Classification (NCBI taxonomy): domain Eukaryota; kingdom Metazoa; phylum Chordata; class Mammalia; order Diprotodontia; family Petauridae; genus Gymnobelideus; species Gymnobelideus leadbeateri. The sequence goes on along the minus strand of WOXC01008808.1, from coordinate 112,360 downwards.
ACATTCCTTTAAGATCCATGAAGGTGGGAACTTTGAAGTTTCCTGAGTGTATGAAGAACAATACTCTTTATACACTGATGCTCAATGAATGCTTGGTGAATTGAATTGGACTCCTGATCTTCTATCCGACGGGTGCGTGTGTGGGGGGGAGGTGGGGGTTAGCATTTAGAGCATGGGGATCTCCTTTAAGCTATTGGATACACATAAGTAAACTCTTAACTCCTTAGAGTAGCCTTGGGGTTGCTCCATAGGACTTCTCTCTTTATCCCTACCATACCTGATGTTATCCCTTTATCCAGGTGCTGAGCATGCTGGAATATTAAAACCCAGAGTTTTCCAATGAACAGCTGTTTTGCTTATGTGGGAACTCTAGGCAAATCAAAGCTATTTTAGGCAGTCTAATAAAGGCAGATGTGACCTTTACCCCTTATTATAATAAGGGGCCAAAATCATGGATTTTTTTATATGGCTTCCAGATATTCTTCTTTGATTTCATTTGCCCTACCCCCTCAAATATTATATGATGATTTATCTTTCCAGTACACAACACCAGGGCAGCTAAGTGGCACAGTGGAGAGTACTGGACCTGGAGTCAGGAAGACTTCATGGGTTCAAATCTGGCCTCAGACACTTACTAGTTGTGTGACCCTGGGCAAGTTGCTTAACCCTGTCTGCTTCAGTTTCCTCATCTATAAAATGAGCTAGAGAAGGAAATGGCAAACCACTCTAGTATTCTAGTTGAGAAAACCCCAAAATGGGATCACAAAGAATCAGATATGACTGATGACAACAATAAGGATAAGCTGAGAACCATTGGCCCAATAAAATCTCTTTGAAAGAAGCTCATTGTATAAGGGACTTGATTATAGTGTGGATTGGTAATTATTTTCATAACACTGTAATAGCATTTCTAATAGTACAGAGAAAACTTTGCTGTTTTCTCTTCATCTCCACCATCAACCCTAGTCAGTGTTAGAATGAGATAGTAACATAACTACAGAATTTGAGGGTCAGAAAGGACCATCCAGCAAAACCCATTTGATAGCGGAAAACCAACTAAAACATACCCAACAAACGGGCATCCAGACTGTACTTGAAGACTCCCAATGGAGGGAAACCCATCATTTCAAGGCAGCCCATTCCACTTTGAGATGATTCTAATTGCTCTAAAGATCTCTGGCATCAAGTCTAAATTGGTCTCTGCAATTTCTACCCATTTCTCTTAGCTTTGTTCTTGGGGGTCAAACAGAGCAATTGCAATCTCCCTTCTATATGATGTCCCTTCAAATACTTGAAGATAGTTATCAGCTCCCCTCTGAGTCTTTTCTTCTCCAGGCTAACCATCTCCATTGGCTTTAACCAATCTTCATATGACTGATTCTGGTTGTCCTCTTTGGATATTCTCTAGCTCTTAAATTTTCTTCTTATCCATTTGTGGCCCGAAATGAAAATAATTCTCCAGATGATGTCTGATGAGGGCAGAGTAAAGTGAAATTACCACCTATCTATTCTGAGAAGCTGTGGCTGTCTTTACGAAGCCCAAGAATACGTTGGCTTTTTTGACTGCTATGTCACATTAATGACCCATACCGAGCTAAGTATTTGCTAAAATCTCCAGAGCTTTTCCAGAATTGCTGTCTAACCAAACTTCACATATTATACATAAGAAGATAAGTGTTTTTTTGCACTCAAGTGCAAGATTTTGCATTCATCTCTTTTGACTTTCATCTGATTAGATTCAGCCCTCTCAAGATCCTCTTGGGTACTGACTCTGTTGTGCATTGTTTTAACTATCCCTTCCAGCTTTGTGTTATCTGCTAATTTGATAAGCATACCATCTATGGCTTTATTCAAGTCATAAAAAATAATGTTTAATACCACAAAAGCAAGGTCAGACCCCTGGGGTACTCCACTGAGTCCTCTCACCACATTGACACTGAACCATTAACAACTACTCTTCAAAGATCAGTTTCTGATCAGTTTGGAATCCATCTGATTGTATTGTTATCTAATCTATTTCTCTCAATTTTCTCCATAAAAGTAGTATGAGATATTTTATCATATGTTTTGCTAAAACTTAGGTGAACTATGTCCTTTGCATTCCCCTCATCTACTAGTTTAGCAACCCTATTATGTCAAAAAAGAAAATGAAGCCAACTTGGCATGACCGGTTGTTCATAAAACTATACCAGCTCTATACATAGATGTTTATGATCTATCTCTTTAATAATCTCTTCTAAAATTTCATTAGCAGAGTCTATTCTCTTTCCCTTTTTGAAAACCAGGACAACATTGTTCCTTCTCCAAATTTGTGGTACCTCTTCCATTTCCCACGATTTTTTCAGACATCACCATCAATGGCTCAGCAACCACACTTCCTAGTTCTGGAGGTAATTCACCTGGGCCAGGTGACTCAAATTTATCAAGGGCAGCAGCTAGGTGCCCTCTTGTTATCTCCTTACTTATCTTGGGTCTCATTCCTGGTTAGTTATCTGTGTTCTGTCATTTCCAGTTTAAAGATCATTTTCCTTGACAGAGAAAACAAACAAAACACAAGTTTAGTAGTTCTTCCTTCTCTCTGTTGTTAGTTATCATTATCCCACACATCCCAAACAAACATCCTTTCCTTTCTTGATCCACTTTTTTTCTCCCAATGTATTGAAGTCAACAAGCATTTATTAATCATCTTCTATATGCTGGGCACTGTGCTAAATGCTGGGGATACAAAAAAGGCAAAAAATTATTCCTACTCTTAAGGAGCTCACAGTATAATTAATGTAGGTCAAAAGACTACAGAAAAATTTCATCATAAATGTGTCTGAAACTCAGATGTGGGTAAAATGTGCCTACAAAGATCAATAACAATTTTTGTGTTTACAGAATATCAGAGAAAGGAATTATAATATGAAAAGTTAATTATATGAATTTTTATGATAACAGCAAGGACAGAATTTGGAACAACATAACATAGGTGTCTTATGGTGCGCTTTAAACATAAAATTCACTGTTACCCATGGTATTTGTTTTCATTAATAATAAATGCTCTTCCAAAAGCCTATCTACTCTTGCTGTCTTTTGAAATCTTGACAAAGTGGGCAGTTCCCTTCGTTGTTAGCTTAACCTTCCACACATTCAGACTCTGACCAAAATGTTACCCCAGGGCACCATGTTGTCTTTCCATAACTCTGCCTTTGCTATCAACTAATCCTCTTTGTTAGGAATGCTTTTCTCTTTCTCCTCTCTTCAAGTCTTGTTTTGCTTTTCTCCATCATACTTACTTCATGATGTTATATATTTTTCTTGTCTGTGTGTCTTGTACCTAGACTACAAGCTCCATGAGAGCTGGGACAATCATCTCATCTAATCTTTATATCTCCCAAAGCACTTTGCTCAGTGATCTGCATACATTAATTAATTAGGCATTAATAAATGCTCATTATCCTCTGGTGTGGTGGTACAGCTGCAAAGGAATTTGAGGCTGGAAGACCTCTCGAGCTCAGGAGTTGTAGCTTGTATTGGGTTCTGCTGATAAGGTGTACCCACTAAAGTCAACATTAATGTGGTGTGAACACAGAGAGGAAAAGAGCATGTGGGGGTGCTACCAAGTTGTCTAAGGAGGGGCAAATAGATCCAGGTCCAAAACACAGCAGATCAAAATTCCTCTGTTCATCTGTAATTGGATCTGGCTGTGAGTAGCCCCTGAATTTCCATCCTGAGCGAGACAGGGAGACTCAGACTTAAAATTAGATAGATAGAAACACAGACAGACAGATGGATAGACAGATTTTGATAGATGGATAGATAGATAGGTCCATTGTTGGATGGACAGACAGATGGATGAGCAGACAGATAGATGGCTAAATTCTCATTGCATATATGAATGAAGTCAGTGTTTGTGTCTCCTCTGGAGAAGTGACACCACCTTCTCCTTAGCATCTCTCTCTCCTTCCTCCTCTCTCTCTCTCTCTCTCTCTGTATATATATATAAATATATATACATATCTATCTATATCTATGTATATCTATATATTTGTGTCTATATCTACCTATCTATCTATCTAAAGTTTCATAGCTGGAAAGGACCTTGGAGGCCATCATTCTCAACCATTTAAGTTTTTACTGATGAGGAAACTGAGACAGAGAGATTAATTGATTTTGCCAGGCTAGAACAGCTAGCAAGTGATTTAGTTGAGATTTAAACTCAGGGCTTCCTAACTCCAACCAAGTCCAGTGTCCACCCACTGTTCCATACTATCTCTTTTTCCCCCATCACTGAACAATTTTGGAACCTCAATGAACCAGATTGCTCCCATCATTTTTCATTTCAGTTGGCTATGAATCAGCAAGATCATGGAAAGTATAGACTCTGTCTTATTTATCTTCATTTCTCCCACTAGCTCATCAATAGAATGGAAAAGGACTCAGACTGGGAGTTCTCACTTTTAATTTGGTCCTGTAACAGCCCCTTCTTCCTTTACAAAAGAAGAGTTTAGTCTGGGTATAGGAAAATGTGACCACAGAAAATTGTCAAATAATTGCAAATGAGCAGCCAGACAGCACATTGGACTGAGTTACAGACTTCAGGAACACCTGAGTTCAAATACAGTCTCAGACACTGACAGTCTCCAGATTCAGCTGCGTGACCCTGAGCAAGTCACTTAAATTCTTTGCCTCAGTTTCCTTGACTGTAAAGTGGGGCTAATAATATCTGCTACTTTGCAGGAATGTTGTGAGTCTCAAATGAAATAGTATTTGTAAAAACCCTTAGCACAATGTTTGGCACATAGTAGGTGCTATGCCAATGCTTATTCTCTTTTCCTTGAGGACTCTTTTAAATCACAAGGAAGCAATAAGGCCATTTACTACACTGTGTGTTGAAAGCATTTACTAAAAATAACTCCTTGGCTCATGAATTCCTGCTGTTTCAGCTGTCAGGACTTTTTCAAGCAGAAACAGCAGGAATTTATGTACCTGAAACTAAAGAAAATAAATGCTTTAATGATATGCATGTTCATAGACTGGCTATTTTTTTAATGACAACGTTTGGCATTCAGAAGCTGGCCCCAAACTGCTTCAAATACATTTTTTTGTTAGTGGTCACATATAACAAGAGCCTAGTGTATTATGCTGGAGTTTTTTAATTTACATAAAGGTCTGTGTTACATGGAAGAAGAGGACTTCTAGTTGGTTTCCATGGCAGCAGTGATAAAGTATTGCAGTCAGTCCCACAAATTTTCTCCCTCTGAAAGGTCAGCAGGAAGAAAGTGCCATTTTTGTTAGAAGGTTCAATAAGACTTAGCATTTTTAAAGATGATCCTAATAATTGGCTTGGCAAGGACTCTCATCAGTTGGACTCTAAATACATTTGTTTGGCATTTAAAACCTCACCTTGATTTAATTATTTTTTCAGATAAAAAAGGTCCCCCAAAAGGACCTCTTCCCCACTGTACACTTTTTTTCAAAGCATCACATATAGAAATCACTCTAAAGAAATCCTCAGTGATCTAACATTGCTACATAACTACCTGCCTCAGAATTCCAGGGCAACTTTTCTGTGTGTTTTTGAGTATAGCTCAAAAGCCTTCAATGGCTCCCTATTTGTCTGTAGAAATTTAAATTCCTTAGCCTGAAATTCAAGACCTTCCACAGCCTGACACCGATGTAGGTGATGGAGTGGATGGAGCTATCGACCTGGAGTCAGGAACACCTCTGTTCAGATTCAGCTGCAGACATTTACTAGCTGTAATTTTTATGTCTAGGGCAAGTGATATAAAGCATCCCCTGAACTGGGGTGGGGCATGGGACATTGATGTGGTGGGAGCACGAAGACCCTTGGGTGCTGGCACAAGGCCAGTATTTGAGGGGTCCCTGCAATGTGTCTGTGTGTATACGTGTCAGGGCGATTTTTGGAGAGGAGCTCATCTTATCCAGTGGTCTGGATTTTATCTTAACTCATTATTTTTGATAAACAGGTGTTAAATTCTGTTGTTTCTACATTGTTGAGATGATGCAAGTACATTCAGTGTCACCTGAATCTCATGCCTTACAAGTTATAGTTTCCTTCACTTAGTTTCAGCTTGTTGTTGTTGAGTTGTTTTTAGTCATAGCTGACTTTTTGTGAACCGATTTTAGGATTTTCTTGGCAAGGATGCTAAGGTGGTTTGCCATTTCCTTCTCCAGTTCATTTTATAGATGAGGAAACTGAGGTAGGCAGGGTTAAGTGACTTGCCCAGGGTCATATAGCTAGTAAGTGGCTGATGCTGGATTTGAACTCAGGTCCTCCTGACTCTAGGTCTAGCACTGATGCCTAACTGCCACAGTGTATGGTATAGAATAAGTGCTCAATGAATGTTTGTCATTATTGCTACTGGTAATTGCTTAATCTCATTTCTCACAGGGATATAAAAACATCAAAGGCTCCATTGTTCTCAATTTGGTTGTAGTTATGTTGAAAGAGCCATCCATAAAAGCTCCTCCAAATAGGTTGTTTAAATTTGGGCCTAGAAAACCCAATTTTGGATTATGGGAAATTCTTATATTGATACCAAAGAGATATTCCAGAAATTCACTTCAAATAAAATAATGAAAACAAATTGTATGTGAACATCTGTCTTGGGAGAAAGGGTCTAACCTAGTTTCTGACTTCTATTCTCAACTTCCTGCTTCTGACACTTTGGTAGGAATGAATATCTAATCTCTGAACCTGATTAATGTAACAGCACAAATTGAGTGGAGAGGTAGCCCAATATTGTGGAAAAAATACTTCCATATGAAGATGAACTAAAAGGAAAGTTAAAGTTAAACAATGACTCCAATGGGTCAGAAAAAATACCCAGAATTTTAGCCTCAGCTCATCTGCTTTCTCCCACCTCTATTCAAGGGCATGAGTTGACCCCTAGACACCCCTATGTAAACTATATCTGGAATATACTGTCTTACTCCACTCTGGTAGTGGAAGTCTATCCCTTCAGCTTGTATACCTACCTCAATGCCACCTTACTTAGACTCTCCCAGAGGTCTCCAGAGGAAAGCTATCTCTCCTTCCTAGATCTTTCTAGAGCATTGTCTTGCTTTGTCCCTATCATAGCCCATCTTGTTACCATGTTTATGGATTGCTCATTAAATTTTAGGTTTATTGAGGGCAGAGACTTTACAACTTTGTATTCCCAATATCTAGTACTATGGTTTGCACATAGAAACTACTTAAGAAATGTTTGTTGAATTGAACTGAACTGGACTAAAATCCTCTACCTTCTCATATTCCCTAAATAGGAAAAATAACTTTGTAGATGTGATTTCTGAATGGGATAAGATGTGAAGGACAATATGACCTCTAAGTTTCCTTCCAAATGTAAATTTGTATAGTTCTAGTGGAAAGACCCTTTCTCTGATAGTCAGAGGACCTGGGATCTAATTCCAAGTCTCAGTCACTAGCTATGTGAAAATTCATGTATTTAGGCCTCAGTTTCTTCATCTGTAAAAATGAGGGGATTGAAAAAGATGAGATCCAAGATTTTCCCAAGATTCTGTTTTTTAATTTGTATTTTTATAAATTTCATTTATTTGTAGTATAGTTAGATGTGAACTTTATTCTCATCATCTTCTATTTGGACCACTGCAGTAGCTTTCTAATTGGTCTCCCTGTCTCCATTCTCCTTTCCAGTACATCTTCCACATAGCTACTAAATTAATAGTATTAGAACATAGATTTAGCTATGCCAATTTCCTATGCATAATCTTGAATGGCTCCCATTTGCTGCTAGGATGCATGCTTGATTTTCATGCTTCATTTAGCATGATTTTAAAACTCCTCTCATATTACTTCCCTTCATGTACTGTCTAGTCTAACCAAATTGGCTTATTACCTAGTCTTCATATATGACATTGGCAGCTAGATGGTGCAGTAGATGGAGTGTGGGGCCTGAAGCCAGGAAGACTTATCTTTCTGAGTTCAAATTTGGCCTCAGACACTTATTAGCTATGTGACCCTGGGCAAGTCACTTAACCCTGTTTGCCTCAGTTCCTCATCTGCAAAATGAGCTGGAAAAGGAAATGGCAAACCACTCCAGTATCTTTGCCTAGAAAACCCCAAATGGGGTCATGGAGACTTGGACATGACTGAAACAACTGAACAACAACAATGGATGTATATGACATTGCCTCTCCTCCCCACTCTGTGCCTTGACAGAAGAGGTCTCCCATGTCTGGAATGTACCATCTCCTCCTCCTCCTTTCTGCCTTGCAGAATCTTTAGCTTCTTTCAAAGTAAAGCTCAAATGGCACCTTCTACATGAGGTCTTTCCTGGTATACCTAATAACGAGCATTCTCTGCCACTAGAAATTACTTTGCGTTTCTTTAAGGCTCTGTAAAATGAGGGAGTTGGAGTATATGGCCTCTGAACTCTCTTCCAGCTCTAAATGTATGGCATGAAAATGTAGGTTTTATATCATTAGTAGTTCTAAATAGTGTTGTCTGTAAAATACAAGTGAACTTGTATCATTTGGAATCTTTCTTTTTTGTTTCAAGTTGAAAAGCTGAACTATTTAGTTTTGTCGTGTAGATATAGATGTATTAAATAGTCTAAATTATTTGGCAATGGGTGTTCTCAGAAGATGAATTTTTTAAAACTTATATAAATTAATCATACACAGTGCTTAAATAAATCAGTTCAATCATTTTAAATTACTTAATGGTAAGAAAGATCCTTTTAATGGACTTTACTCAAAATTACAAATGGGAAAAGTTTTTAAAATTATGAGAAAAGAAATAAATTCTCAATGAAAAGATTTCAATTTGATTTTACTTTTATAATGACTATTTAGAACAATGTGATACAGTAAGGATTTTTCTATTTAACTCATTATATTTAGATATACTTACATCTTTTTTACTTCTGTGTATTTGATGAAAACTTCATCTGGAAGAATGTGTATTTTATTTTTCTTAAGAGACCTAAAAATAATATAGTAAATAATTTGGTTGAATTCAAGTTGATTCAACAAACATTTATTAAACAGCTACTATAAGCCAGTTACCATACCAATCCATTGAGATAAAAGGACAAAATTGAAACTGTCCCTGTCATCAAGGAATATACATTATTCTACTGGTGGATTATACAAAGTATAGACAAAGTCATTTCAAGAGAAGGGCACTCCCAAAAGAAATGTGTTGGAGATGATACCTAACTTTTGCACTGAAATAAACCAGGATTTCTTTAAAAAATAATTAATTAATTTTTAGTTTTCAACATTAACTTTTATAAAATTTTGAGTTCTAAACTTTCATCCCTGTTTCCCCTACCCCCTCTCCAAGACAGCAAACAATCTCATACAGGATATGCATGTATAATCATATATTAGTCATGTTGTGAAAGAAGAATCATAACAAAAGGGAAAAAAACATGAGAAAGGAAAAAAAAACGAAAATAGTATGCTTCAATCTGTATTCAGACTCCATACTTCTTTCTCTGGAAGCGGATAGCATTTTCCAGAACTAGGCTTTTGAAATTGTCTTAGATCCTTGAATTGCTGAGAAGAGCTAATTGTATCAAAGTCAGTCATCACACAATGTTGCTGTTACTATATACAATGTTCTCCTGGTTCTGCTCACTTCACCCAGCATCAGTTCATATAAGACTTTCCAAGTAGTAAACCATGATTTCTTAGAGGTGGAAGTGAACCAGGAGTCATTTGGGGTCCTGAGGGACCACACAAAAGCTCAGTGGTCTCTTCTGTAATGATTTCTTTTTATTAGGGCTTTGGGACTCATTCTAGAATCCACACTTCTTGAATGATATTACGAGAAATAATAGCAACTCTCCCGTAGAGAAAGATCAGGTTCTGTGATCTCCAAGATTCATTTGGTAACTTGATCCTCAGTGTCATTTTAAAAAAATCATCAAAAAGCTATTGCTGCAAATAATAGAAGAAGCCAACTGCTTTTCAATATGAATGAAAAGTATCAGATATACCAAGTCCATGTATTTGAAGGGTAACAATTGAATTCAGTGAATTCAAACATAAATTTAGACAATGTTTGGTCATTTTCCTTTTTCTCCCTTACATAATTTGTCTACCATAGTGTCTCTACCTCCAAAACTTGCACAGTTTTTTTTTTTTTAAATCACACAATCCACATGGCCTTGCTGCCTATTTAGAATCCTACATGAAATTCCCTCATTCCTAATAAGCATCAGGATGAATGGTTGATTTCCAAAGAGCAAATCATGCTCCCCTCCCCTTTCCCCATTCCACTGCTCCAGGGCCAGTGCTGACATACTTGCACAGTAATTGGGATCAGACCATAATTAGAAAAGAAATTTGAACATCTAACCACAGCCAAAAGGAGAATCTAGCAATCTAACCAAGAGCATTCCTAAAAGTGTTTCTGAAATTCTCAACTGGCAGCCTGGAGGTTTCTATAATTTGCTTATATAGACAGACATTGGGGGCTCTCTTTGGTCCCATGTAACTTTAGAGAAAACCATATTTATCCCAGTGTCCAGTTCTACTTACAATAATGTTACATTGCTGGAAACTAGTGGTACAGATTTTAAATTCACATTTTTACATTCTAGTTCAGTCTCTTTGCAGGCACAATTTTGTGGAAATTGCTGTAAATCTAGGGCAAAAAAAAACAAAAACCCAAAAAGAAAGAAAAAGTCACTTTAGGAAAAAAACTTGTTAACCAAAATATTATGTATACTACCTGTCTTTAAATTTTTTAAAAAATTTGAACTTAAGAAATAAAACAGGCATTTCCATAACATAATAGAATAGAAAAAAGATGATTGTACATGAGACTGAAAATCTATTATCTGTAACTGTATATTCCTTTTAATAATAAAGTTATCATGTAACTTTTTTCTTTTTTTCTTCCTCCCTCCACACCCTAGAGATGTTTATCATTAGACATAAATGTTTGTGTGTGTGTGTGTGTGTGTGTGTGTGTTTGCATGAATGCATGTAAAACCATTCTATGCTTGCTTCTATTTATCAGTTATTTCTCTGGATGCAGGTGTTTTCTCTAAATATTTAACACCCAGCCCCATTAGAATATACCCTTCTTTCCAGTAGGGATTGTTTCATTTAATGTATTTGTATCCCCAGTGTCTAGCACAGTTCTGGCCACATAGTAGGTGCTTAATAAATACTCATTGATGAAGGGCATTTATTCAGAGACATCCCCAAAGTAATCTGTGTATCTAACTAGGGTTATATGGTGAGCTCAGGGAAAGGAAGTGAATTTGATTGTTTGGGATTATAGTGCCAGCAAGAGGGAAGGCCAGCCCTGGAACCTCAGGTTCCAGACTCAAAATGGAAATTCTTACTACTAATCTATATGGTACCTCAGAAATGTGTAAATAGAGGGGAATCATTTAATTCATCCCAACAAACATTTATCTATAGAATGTATATTACGTGCCTATATTGGAATGTTTCCATTTAATGGGATCTTTATAATATGGGATACAATACAATACTTTACAAAGTATTTGTTCTAGGTTTTAATATTAATAATAATGAGAGCTAACAGTGATATAGCACTTATTATGTGTCAGATACTATGCTGAGCACTTTATAACAATTAATCTTGTTTGGTCCTCAACCCTGAAAGCTAGGTGCTATTATTAATCCTATTTTACAGATAAGAAAACTGAGGAAAACAGAGATTAAATGACTTGCCCCGGTCTTGTGTTTGAGGTTGGATTTGAACTAATGTCTTACTGACTCTAGGCTCAGTGGGCTATCCACTACACCACTTAATTCAGTGTGCACACAGCTGACAATCCTGGCTCCTTTTGAAATGAGGCCTATGGTTGCTCTCCCCCTTAACAACTCTTGCTGCCTGGACCCACTACTTCCCTTACATGAGTACCAAAATACTCTGGCTAACCAGAATCTGACAAGTAGGGCCCTTGAGATTGAAATATCACTTGGGAACTTTTCATTTGAAACAGGTAGAAAGCTGACAGACAGCCTTCACTTCTCAGAAGACAAAGCTCCCTGTCCAAACCTTCAAATAAAATGGGTAGGGTGAGGGGATAGCCTTTAAGAACTAATATGGAAAGATTTTATATATGTTAATTATAGCCAGTAAAATTCATCATTCAACTTTACTCACTAAAATCATTCTTACTGACTTTCTAGCTAGCTGGACCTGCTTTAGCTAGGTCTGAGGTGCCTCTCTGTCCCTCCCTGACTTAGCTATAGTCTGGGGGTTGGACCCTCTTTTTTGAATAAACTCATGGGGTTTGTTGGCTTCTTCCTGCTTAGCTAAACCTAAATGTTGACCCCTGCCTGGTCTTCCTTGTTCAATTGCTGCCCCTAGTGTGATAGCATCAGAGACTAATCCTTGTAGCATCAACTTTAGGGCTGGGGCAACAGAGTGTCAAGGTAAAACATTTTCTGATTTCTTCTTTGTCTTATGTCCTTGGTGATGCTGAACTCACTTTAGAAAACCAAGATTCTGTGGTTCATAGGAAAACTCTTCAAAGCATCTAGCCTCCCTCCCTCCTGCCTATTTGTAATGAGATGGAAAGTTTCAGGCAAATACTTGTCAGGTGTTTGCTGAGCCAACAGACCCTGGGCCAGATATCTCCAAAATATGATTCCTATCTTTACCTGACCAGGGCACACCACACCTTTGGCTCATTTGCACTACCCAGAGAGAGAAGAACAGTAGTTTCTCTATTCAGGGATCTGTTTGTCTAGATACAGAGGCGGGGAACCTGTGGCCTTGAGGGAGGTCCTCAAGTATGGCTCTTTGATGGAATCCAAACTGTGAAGTCTGAGGACCATACTTGAGGACCTAGAGGGCCACTTGTGGTCTTAAGGCCTCAGGTTTCCCACTCCTGGGAATCTAGAACATGCATAAACAGCACTCATTGCTTGGATCTGGATGCCCTGGAAGGAAACCCCAGGGAACTACACCAATTCACACACACCTACAATGTCAAGTGTTGGAATTGAAACCTGACTGTGAGCGTAGGAGGGTCCCTGGTTCTGTAACCTCATCTTATTTTCACTGTATAAATAGATAACCTAAGTATTGTTACTGGCTTACTCTGACTTGTTCAGAGAAAAATATTTAACCTCCAGGTCACCAGCATTGGTAAGTATTCAGGGACTGCCTTACATTAATTAGCTTACCTACAACTTACTGTCAGTAGGAAGGGATTGGAAGCAGCTGGTTCAAGTCTGATAGCTAAGGTACTGAGAGCTGGTTTCAGTCTGACTTATTAAGTTCCTATTCTATATCAGGCATCAGAGGGATAGTGAATACAGAGCTGACCGTAATACCAGGAAGATCTGGACTCAAGTCTCATTTCTGACATCTGAGTATGAGAGCAGGTGAGTCATTTGCCTTTCATTGCTCTAGGCAAGTATAAGCCTATTAATTATAGAGAAGGTGCCGCCAACCTGTGTTGGTCGGACCTATTTCCTCACCACAGAGTTCCCTATAGCATCAGTTCTCAATGTATAATCCGAGTATCCCTGGGGATTCCCAAGAAGCTTTCAGGTCATGAGGTCAAAACTATTTTTTAAAAATGTTAAGACCTTTAACTTTTTAAATAGTCAATATCAATAACTATATAAATATATGCATGTATTTTCTAATAAATGAAAGCTCTTTGGAGGGTCCTCAATAATTTAAAGAGTATAAAGGGATTTTGAGCCCCAAAAGTTTGAGAACTATTGCCTAGAACAATTCATTCATAGGTTGAGATCCTATCTCTACGTGGTAAGCGCTGGAGATGTAGAGACAAAAATAATCAAATTTTATTAATTAAAAACAAATTTTATTAATAAAACTAATTTTATTTATTAAAATTAAAAAATAAAGTACCCCCGAGGAGTTTACATTCTATAGAGTATAGACATTTTGCAGCAAAGATTATAGCAATAATAAATGAGATAACATATAAATTCCTTTGCAAACCTTAAAGCCCTAAATAACTGCTAGATAATATTATTAAAAACTCACATTTGTCCCGTGCTTTGGGTTTCCCAGAACAGATCTACCATAACAAGCCAGTGTATGTGTCTCCATCACAAAAACTATGAAGTGAGTCATGAGTCTAGTTCTGGGCCTGGCCCTTGCTATGGTGGTGCAATTGTTGGAATGTTCTTGGTTTTTTGTGGTTGTGTTACTTGATTTACTGAAAGTAACCACTTTATAAGAGAAAAATAGGGTGAAGAAGGTAAGAGATTCAGAGAGAGGTGACCCTAAAAACATATGAAAAAGATCCACTTGGAAATATATATCTCTATATAATTAAAGTTATATGTGTAAAATATATACATATGTGTATATATAGATTCATTTACAATCTGCTCTTTCTTGTATGATTCTATATGTGCATATCTAAATCCTGTGCCCCTGACTGACTAGATTTCAGGATCCCTGCTGCCAGGGCCCCTCACCTGGATTTAGAGGTCAGTTGGGTGACTGAGGCTAAAGGTTCTGATGCTAAGGACAAACCTTGAGCTCATGTCCAGAGTCAGGTTTCCCCTGGGGACTTAGATGTTCCAGAAGAAGGGTGGGATGGAGGTGGGGGACACATAATTTTCCTTCTGGACACACCTATGTAAAGCTCTTTGTAGATGAGGAGCTCTGTTTATATTTAATGACTACAACATACTCTAATTATTCAAAGCCCTTTAAGGCTTGGAGGTTTCAAACTCAAGGGACAAGACTCACTGAGTAGGTTTGAGCTGTCTTGGATAAAGATCTTGTTAATGAAAGGAACATTGGCAAAGGAACAGCTTTCTTAGGCCTGATCTTCTAGACCTAGGCTCACCTAGCTGAGAGTAAATCAGATAACCATTAAAGTTGTCATTCTCCTGACCCTGGTTCAGATAGGGGTTAGACTACCAGGAGCTCTGAGGATTAGATTTAGCCTGCTTGATCTAGCCTGGCAGTGAACAGACCAAGCATCTGAAGTACAAATAAAGGAGTACATTCTTCCATCCACTGTGCCACTAGATGGGGGAAATGTTTACTAGCAACCAAAGAACAGGTATGTGAAGGCGCAAGTGTGCTCCCGGTTTGGGAGGTTATTAAACTTCAGTACTTACTATTCTTCCTCAGTAAATAATCTTTTGTAAAATTAAAAATACATACACACAATAAAAAGAGTTCTGAATGTTTCTACAAGGAATATCTGTAATCCCTGTAGTGCTTAGTTAATATCCTACTTTTTCTCCCTGATAGCCTGTTAATACACAAAAATGACCTCAGTGGAATGAACACTCATCTTCTTTCTCCTATCTTTTTCCTGGCTTGTGAGAAAAAATAAATGTGTTGATTTATGAAAACATCACCCCCTTACCACCCCCCAGACAAATCCATGTGGAACAAAATGACCAAGTTGCAAAATCCCAATCCCCAGACATATTTCTATGTACCACCCACACACCCTCACCCTCACACCAACCTCCTCCCCAACCTCCCACACCCACAAATCATCATCTTGCTTATAATGTCGCAACTCTGAATCTTTTAACCAATTCTACTTACAGCATTCCTGTGTTAATTCCATATTATTAGGATTTCCATGAACTGTGTCAAAGATACTGGCCCATCCACTATTGTCTCCTATAAAAGAGTAGCGAACCTTTGTATTAACTTTCTAGTAGAACTGATATCCAATTAAAAAACAGAAATAAGTATGAAAATTACATTAAAACTGGTAATGAAGTGAGTTAAATCATTTTTAAAAATAAAATTCTTTTAATTAAAGTGTACAATCAGGTAAAGAAGAACTAGGAGTTAGGAAAACATTAAATAGGCTAATTGTTACTATCTATATATCAAAAATATGCAGATAAGTCCTACAAGTCACTTAATCTGTTTGCCTCCGTTTCTTTAATGGCAATGTTGTCGTTGAGTAGTTTCAGCCGTTTCTGACTCTTTGGGACCCTATTTGGGGTTTTCTTGGCAGGGATACTGGAGTGGTTTGCCATTTCCTTCTCCAGTTCATTTTGCGGATGAGGAAACTGAGGCAGAAAGAGTTAAGTGACTTGGCCAGGGTCACATAGCTAGTAAGTGCCTGAGGCTGAATTTGAACTCATGATGAGTCTTTATGACTTTAGGCCTGGCATAGAATCCACTGCATAGTTTGCCCGCTTTGCCTTAGTTTCTTCAATTCCAAAAGGAGTATCATAACAACACCTTCTCCATAGGGTGTTGTGAGGATCAAATGAGATTATTGTAAAGTGTTTAGCATAGCACCTGGCACATAGTAGGTGATACACAGGTGCTAATTATCTTCTGCTTCTGCAGAGTCTAGTGGGCCTACTAATGGGCAAAATGCATGTCCATTGTCCAAAGGTTGATACAATGTATATCATATAGAAGAATCATAGATAATCATGGGTAGCCATTTGTAACCTGCCCTTCATTACCAATTCTTGACAGCAAACAATTTAACATTCAGTCTTAAACTAGAGAAATACCTTCCTCTGTCCCTCCACCCCCCCATCCTGTCCCTACTAAATTATAATCTAGGAAAACAAGAACTTTCACATGAGACTGAAAATACATCTGGAAACACCCAAACTATATGTTTCAGCTTCCTGTAACTAAGTTTTATCAGACATGTTTTCCCCCAGTAATACCTATAAGAATGTCCAATAAAATTTTGTAAAGTTGACACTTTATAAACCAAACAAGCTGATCTAATATTAATTAATTTTCTCAACTAACTGATGGTAAAAATTCATGCCTAATATATCAGGACACTATGGATAAAATGAATGAGTAGCTAGCATCTGAATAAATAAATGACTTAATTTAAAAAGCATTTATTAAGTGCTTACTATATGTCAAATACTGTGTTAAGTGTGGGGATATAAATTCTAAAAGGAAGACATCTCCTGTTCTCAAGGAGCTTACTTTCTAATAGGGAAAGATAACACATATAATGGTGTTAGGTGTTAGGTCATGGTTAGGTTACATTACATATGTAATGTCCTCAAACATCACTTCTTATTATGACAAATTTGTTGTTGTTTAGTCAATGAGTCACGTCTATCTCTTCTTGATCTCATTTGGAGTTTGGTATTGGAGTGGTTGGTCATTTCCTTCTCCAGCTCATTTTGCAGATGAGGGAACTGAGGCAAATAGGATTAAGTGACTTGCCCAGGGTCACACAGCTAGTAAGAGAGAGTTCAAAGACCAGATTTGAACTTGGGTCCTCCTGATTCCAGGGCAGGCACTATCCACTGTACCACCTAGCTGCCTAATTATAATAACATATTTTAAAATAAAAAATTATAATACATCAAAATACATACACATTTTTAAAATAAAAATTATGAAATTTATACATAATTATTTGCCTACTTCATGCAAACTGGAAGCATAAAGACATAGTTTTTTTTTTTTTTATAACCAATCAATTAAGGGGTTACTGTTTTAAAATAGAGTTCTCATTTTCCAAAGAGATTCCCAACATGATACCTAATACTCTCCCTCTTGGCCATTTAATATATGATTTAGTTCACTCATAGCTTTTCAATAACATGAGGTGTACCTTTATTGTTAAGTGGCAGGTACTCACCACAGTTTTCTTCATCAGCTCCATTTCCACAGTCATTCACACCATCACAATGAAAAGCCCGAGGTAAGCATTTTGTAAGATTTCCACAAGGGAAAAATCCCTTTTGGCACAAAGGGCTAACTGAGCTGCCTTCAGTCAGTGTGAATTCTGTAGATAGATTTAAAAAAATAGGCAAATGAATCACTAGGCTAAATTACAGAATTGAGACACATAAGGTTAGAAAGTTCTAGGAGTATTAGTTCTAGAGTGTGTCCTTACTCACTTTGACTTGGTTCTAGTGATAGTTGTGATCCAACAACATTGCATTTAGAAAAAATATCACATTCCAAAGGGGATTCAGACCATCGACAAGGCCATAGAAGAAAGGGAAACCATAGTCTGTTTATCCACTCAGGAATGTTGCTAGAAGGAGGTCTAACCCCTGTACCTCAAGAAAGATATCAAGGGCGGCTAGGTGGTGCAGTGAATAGAGCACTGGCCTCGGAATCAGGAGGACCTGAGTTCAAATCTGGCTTCAGACACTTAACACAAAAGCTAGCCATGTGACCTTGGGCAAGTCACTTAACCCCAACTGCCCTCCAAAAAACAAACAAAAAAGGAAAGAAAAGAAAGACATCAAGCTCTTTAGTGAATGAGCTAAAAGAGGTTCCAAGCCCTAAAAGGATCAAATGGATGGATGACTTTGTGAGAACAGACAAAAAACAGGACTCCATTCTATTTAAAAATTATTAAGGATATGAATAAGGTAACCACAGATTTGTTTACCCAACCCCAGAGTTAGAAGACTAGGGTGGAACATTTCAAATTGGAGATAAATAATTTCAGGGTGAATAAAAGAAAGTATTGTTTTACCCAGTAGATTATACACCTAGGAAGTCACTGTTTTAAGAAGCAGTTCAATTAAAAAATCAAGATAGTTTCAAAAAGGAGATAAAGTAGCAGATCTGTAGACGAAGTAACACATCTATAAGGTGGCTGTATGAATCTGGGTTGGTCTCAGTTCATCCACTGCTAAAAATGGGTATTATAATAACAGTGGCTACCTCATGGGGTTATTCCAGGGCTCATGCAAGATAATACAAGTAAAATGTTTTGCCAAGTATGCTTGGTGAACAGTCTTGGTGAATAATCGAGCTCTTATGCAAAGCATTCTTTGGCTAACTTACTTGGACAAGCCCTTATGTTGTAAGGGTGAAGTCCTCTATGGCTGTAGGTGGTGGAGAGAATGTTTCTCTCCATTTCCACCACTGAAGACATATACTGTAGGTGCTGCCTTAGTGATACAGCCAAGTTTGAGGAGTATGTTTACAGGTATTATGAGTACTTTGATAAGCTTTTTGAGAAATTATTTTAAAAAGATAAAAAGTCTTTATTACTGTTGCAGCTGGGAGTGAGGTCTAATATGTGGTTAGTTTTTCTAGGCCACCAGAGATATTGGGGACAGGGTTCTCTCTTTTGTGACTTTTGAAGGCAGTGGTTATACATGCACAACCAAGAAGAGGAGAAATCTCTCCCATATTTCCACCATGGTTGTACCTAGCTTTCATTTAAAAGAAGGTGGACAGATTCCCCAAAAAGAAAGAAATAGAAAGTAAATGCAAAACCCAATCCAATGTGGGAAAGACTGACATTCCCTGGAATTTGTTCATGTCCAGCATATGACCTGGTATTGACCTGATATAAGATCCAATGAGATAACATATGAAAATTGCTTTTCAAGCCTTAAAGAGTTTTGCAAATGCTAGCTATTATTATGGTTATTTAAAGAAATAACAGGGGGGATATTAGTATTTATGATCATAGATAAAATTAAGACATCTAAGTAATTAATTTTCCACTGGGATAGCCAGACAGTTGCAGATGAAGGGGAGAGGGAAAGGAATAACCATTATGTACCTACTACTGTGTGCCAGACACTGTGCTAAGTGCTTTGTAAATATTAACTCATTTGGTCCTCACAATAACCCTGGGATGTAAGGGCCATTATGATCCCCATTTTATAATTGGGGAAGCTGAGACAGACAGAGGTTAAGTGACTTGCCCAGGGCCACGCTACTAGTAAGTGTCTGCGACTGGATTTGAACTCAGGGTCTTCCTTATTCTAGGGGAAGCTAGATGGTATCATAGATAGAGTGCTGGGCCTGGAGTTAGGAGAGCTCATCTTCCTGAGTTCAAATCTAACCTCAGATACCTACTGGCTGGGTGACCCTGGTGAAATCACTTACCCCTGTTTCCCTTAGTTTCCTCATCTGCAAAATGAACTGGGGAAGGAAATAGCAAATCACTTTAGTATCTATGCCAAAAAAACCAAAACCAAAACCAAAACCAAAACCAAAACCCAAAAAACCTCCAAAAAGGGCCATAGAGAGTTGGAAATGACTGAAACAACTGAATAACAACAAATTCCTGATTCTAGGACCAGTGCATTATCCACTGAGTTTTCAAGACGAAAGATGGCATCTTTTCAGTGATAGGTGGTAAAACAGTTAATTAACAATAATAACAATAATGACTGACATTTATATGGTACTTTAAGGTTCATATGTTTTACATTCATAGACACAATTCTGAGAGAATGAATCTGAGACTGGATGACTAGAATATTATGAAATGACATTTCATTTCTTTTTGTTCCTTTTAATGAACATAATATACTGGGTGCTATATAGACAAATTATTTATCTGTCTTTTCTATTTATTTCATGCTTGCCAGGCACCTACAGGAATAAAAGGGGCCCTCTAAGAATGGACGTTTCCTAACTTATTTTTCTAACACTGACATTCCCATCCCTATGATGAAACCCATTTGGGACTTCTTTATCTTTGTTCAGCTACTGTATGCAGTCCATTAATTTGTCTACTCTGTTATTATCAAATGGGTGTTTATCAACAGTCCCTTCTGACCTAAGCCCCAAGTGAGAGTTACTATCTCTTTGTGGGAAGTAAATTTTGCTGTCTACTCTGTGCACCATCTATGAATGTCAAGAAAAGCAGTTTTTATTGAAACTTGATTACTAGTAAAAGTTGGAGGTCTATGGGAAAAAAGAACAGTGGTCCTGATAGCTTCTGCTATAATCCATATCTGATTATTGACAAACACATTGCTGAGGGGAGAGTTTTACATTAAAAATCAGTGACATTTGGGTTTCTATATTACAACTGTTCTCCTGCATTATTCTGCACACATTTGCTCAAAGTAATTTTTCCAGTATTTGACTGATGACAAAGTGAAAGTAACTGGGCTTCTGTCCCAGCACCTTTCATGTTTCCTATCAACATCTGCCTTAGACTATTGAGAAGGAACAGATGAGAAGAACCTAGAGATTGCAGTTTTAAGAATAGGTAGATTATTTATTGCCTAGGAACCAAGAGATGACTTTTTTTTCTGCATGAGTTACATAGGTCTTCCTATATAGTATGATTTGAGAGGACAAGAAAGTGTCCCTTATAAATCCAATATTGTCCCTTCTTGTCTATTACAGATTTTGAAATTCTGGAGAGAATCTCTGAGATCCCTTTTAATTCTAAAGTTTTGTGAGTCTATAAAAGGATCATGCTTACTCCAATACTTCATCATTGTGGGTACTCATTCCAATAACTGAGATTATCCCCCGCTACCTCCCTCTACCTTAATATATCATGAGAATGATCTTAATTTTTTAAATTAACATATATTTGTTTTTGCTCTCTTCCTCCCTCTCTGAATGAGAAAGAAAGGAAAAAAAAATCCTCAAACCAAACGTGTACAGTCAAGCAAAACAAATTCCTGTGTTGGCCACATCCAGGCATGTATGTCATATCCTGTTCTGCATTTTTAATCCATCACTTATCTGTCAAAAGGCAGATAGCATGCTTTATCAATACTTCTCTGGGACTGTGGTTTAATCCAGTCTGGGACTGGATTAATCTTTCAGTTGAAAAGCTCGACAATTATATAATACCGTCCTGGTTAAGTCTGTTGAACATGTGTAAGGAGGATCCATGCATTACTAAACTCAGCAGGTCAAATCAATAGCAATGGTGGAAATAAGGGGTAAAGTAGAGAGAGATGCAAAGCAGAACCTGGAAATGGGAAACCCAAGAAGGAAGAAGAAGAAGCAATAGGAAGGGCAGAAAAGCCTATTTTTGATGAAGAGGAGACTCCAGGAAATGAGTAGGTGAGGCACCAGACACCAAGGTAAAGGACAGATGCTGATGATAGAAAAGGCCAGTCAGAGCAGAGAGAAGGTTAGATTAAAAGTATGTGGGAGGGACTTCTGGGAGTGGATTCAAGATGGTGAAGTAGAAAAAGTGCTCAGTTGAACCTTCCCAATGTTCCCCTCTAAACAACTTTAAAATGAATCCCAGAGTGGCAGAGTTAACAAAAGGTCAGAGTGAGACATTCTTTTGGTCCAACATAATGTAGAGGTTTGGAAAGAGAGATCTGTTACATGGGGCTGGAGGCTGGCCTATAGCCCTCATGGATGAAACACCACTGGTGGGATGAGGTGATAGTGACAGAAGCAGCAGCAGTTTCAGGAGCTGTGATGTGTGGGCAGTGGCTGGTCTAGAGCAGTGTCATTTCTGGTCCCAAGGGATCAAGGACCCTGAGGAGCAGTATCAGTTGCAATCCCAAGTGAACAAAGTAAGCACCAGCCTGCAGAATAAGAGAGGAGTGAATATATTTCTCTCCAGATCACATCACCTAGGAAGTACCAAAAACTTCCAGCCCTCCAGAACTAGCTCTGAAAACAGTAGTGCAAAATAGCCTGAAACTTGAGGGAGTGCCCTTCCACCCCCTATTCCAGGAAGAGAGCCCAACATTAACATAAAGTTCCAAATCAAGAAATAGGATGGAAAAATAAGCAAACAACAGAAAAAGAACCTGACTATAAAAAGTTGCTATGGTGACAGGAAAGAACAAGACACAAACTCAGAGGAAGACAATGAAGTCAAAACAGTTACAAGCAAAGCCTCAAAGGAAAAAAAAAAAGTGAATTGGAGGGGTGGCTAGGTGGCACAGGGAGTGGAGCGCTGGCCCTGGAGTCAGGAGTTCAAATGTGGCCTCAGACACTTAACACAAAAATTAGCCACGTGACCTTGGGCAAGTCACGTAACCCCAATTGCCCTCCAAAAAAAAAAGTGAATTGGACACATGCACAATGAGAATCCTGCAAGAGCAAAAATAATTTTCAAAATAAAAAAGATTGGTAAAGGAAGAATTAGGCAAAGAAATGAAAATGAAGGAAGAAAATGATGGAAAAAACAACAACCAGTTAACAACTTAATAAAAGAGACACAAAAAAATACTGAATAAAATAAGATCTTAAAAAACAGAATTGGCCAAATGGGAAGAGGTATAAAAATTCATTGATGAAAATACCTCCTTAACAGCAGACCTGGCCAAATGGAAAAAGGGATGTAAAAGTTCAATAAAGAAAATAATTTCTTAAAAACTAGAATTGGGCAAGTGGAAGTTAATGACTCCATGAGACATCAAAGAAGAAAACAAATAAAACCCCCAAAATAAAAAAAATAGCGAAATATCTCATAGGTAAAGCAATAGATTTCAAAAATGGATCAAGGAAAGATAATTTAAGAATTATTGGATTACCTGAAAGCCATGATCATAACATTTCAAGAAATTCTTGAGGAAAACTGCCCAAGATATCCTTGAACCAGAAGGTAAAATAGAAATTGAATGAATATACATATCATCACCTGAAAGAGATCCCCAAATGAAACCTTCCAGGAATACTCTAACAAAATTCCTAAGCTCCCAGGTCAAAGAGAAAATATTTAAAGCAATCATAAAGAAACCATTCCATTATCATGGAGCCACAGTCAGGATCACATAAGATTTAGCAGCTATAGCAGTGGGCTTGGAATATAATATTCCAGAAGGTGAAAGAGCTAGGATTAAAACCAAGAATAATTACCCAGCAAAACTAAGTATAATCCTTGACGAGAAAAATACATATTTAATGGAGTTCAAGGATTCCTGATGAAAAGACCAGGGCTGAATAGAAAACTTGACTTTCTACTACTAGACTCAAAAGAAACATAAAAAGATAAACATGAAAGAGATATCATAAGGTACTAATAAAGTTAAACTGTTTCTATATGGGAAGATGATATATGTGCCTTCTAAGAACTTTATCATTATTAGGGAAGTTAAAAGGACTATACACAGAAGTATGTGAGTGAGTCTATTTTGGGATGAGTTTTTAAAAAATGAGTAGGTGAGATAGAGGGATCCTATAGGAGAAGGCAGAAGAGAGAGGAAGAATGGGGAAAATGATCTCATATAAAAGAGTTGCACAAGAAGAACTTTTATAGTGGAGGGAAAAATGTGTGTGTGTGTGTGTGTGTGTGTGTGTGTGTGTGTGTGATATGGGCAATTATTCAACCTTGCTCATATTTAAATTTCTTCAAAGAAATTTAAACACATATACACAGTAATGGAAAGTGATTTTACCCAACAGTGAAGTAGGAGGCAAAAGGCATGAAAGAAAGGGGGAGTGATAAAAGGGAGGGCAGATAAAAGAAGTCAGTGATCAGAAGCAAAACAGACTTTAGAGAAGGGATAAGATAAAAAGAGAGAGAGAGAAGGATAAACAGAAGAAAATAAGATGGAGGGAAATTCATACTTAATAAACAACTGGGAAAGTGAATGGAATGAACTTGCTCATAAAATGGAAGCAGATAGCATAATGGAGTAAAAACCAGAATCCAACAATATGTTGTTTACAATAAACACACTTGAAACAGAGAGACATACACAGTTAAAATAAGGGGCTGTTGCAGTATCTATTATGCTTAATTACAGTTAAAAAGGCAAAGGCAAGAATCATGATCCTAGACAAAGCAAAAGCAGATTTAATCAAAAGACATAAGCAGGGAAACTAATCATGCTACAAGGAAACCATAGACAATGAAGTATTATCAGTACTAAATATATATACACCAAATGGCATAGCATTTAAAATTCTTTAAGGAAAAGTTAAGAGTTACAAGAGGAAATAAAACTATACTTGTGGGACACCTCAACTTTCCCTTTTCAGAACTAGATACATTTATCCATAAAATAAATTAGAAAAAAGTCAAGGAAATGAATGGAATTTTAGCTAAGTTACATATGGTAGACCTCTGAAGAAAATTGGATGGGAATAGAAAGGAGTATACTTTTGCTCAGCTGTACATGACACCTTAAAAAAATTGGCCATGTACTAGGGTGTACAAACCTCACAACCAAATGCAGAAAAACAAAAATGTCAAATTAATCCTTTTTAGACCACAATGCAATAAAAGTTACTTTATAAAATGCCATGGAAGTATAGAATAAGTTAATTGGAAACTCAATAATTCAATCCTAAAGAATGAGTGGGTCAAGGGGCGGCTAGATGGCACAGTGAGTAGAGCGCTGGCCCTGGAGTCAGAAGGACCTGAGTTCGGATCCGGCCTCAAACACTTAACACACACACACACACACACACACACACACACACACACACACAACAGCAACAACAAAAAAACCTAGCCGTGTGACCTTGGGCAAGTTACTTAACCCCAATTGCCCTCAAAAAAAAAAAAAAAAAGAATGAGTGGGTCAAAGAACAAATTATAGAAATAATCAATAATTTCATTAAAGAGAATGACAACACAGCATTCCAAAATTTGTGGGATGCAACCAAAGAAGTATTTAAGGAAAAATTTATTTTTCTTAACGTGTACATCAATAAAAGAGAAAAGATCAATGAATTGGGCATGCAACTAGTAAAACTAGAAAAAGAACAAATTAAAAATCCCCCATTAAACATTGAAATGGAAACCATGTAAATTAGAGGATAGATCAATAGATGCAGAAAAAATTTTTGCTAAAATACAACACCCATTTAATCCTATTAAAAACACCAAAAATCATATGAATCAATGAAACCTTCTTCCTTAAAATGATAAGAAGTATCTATCTAAAACCAAGAGCAAGCATTATCTATAATTGGAATAAACTTGAAGCTTTCCCAATAACATCAGGAGTGAAGCAAGGATGTTCATTATCACCACTATAATTCAACATGGATACTAGAAATGCTAATTATACCAATAAGACAAGAAAAACAATTGAAGGAATAAAAATAGGCAATGGGTAAACAAAATTTTCATTATTTTCCTATGACATGATGGCATACGTAGAAAAACCCTAGAGAACTAACTAAAAAACTGGTTGAGAAAATTAACAATTTTAGCAAAGTTGCAAGATATTAGAAAAAACCCAAATAGATCACCAGTATTTCTATATGCTATCAACAAAATCCAGGAGCAAGAGAATAAAAGAAAAAAGTCTATTTAAAATAACTGCAGACAAAATAATATTTGGAAGTCTCCATGCCAAGACAAATCCCTGATATTATATAAATGTAATTATAAAACATTTCACACAAATTAAGATGCATCTAAACAATTGGAGAAACATTAATTGCTCATGGATAGACCTTGTCAATAAAATAAAAATGACAATTCTGCCTAAATTAATTTATCTATTCACTGGCATATTAATCAAACTACCGAACAATTATATCATAGAGCTAGAAAAAATAGTAAAATTTATCTGGAGGAATAAAAGGTTAAGAATATCAATGGAATCAATGAAAATAAATGTTAAAGAAGGTGGTATAGCCGTTTTGGGTTTCAAAATATATTACAAAGGGGCAGCTACATGATGCAGTGAATAGAGCACCAGCCCTGGAGTCAGGAGGACCTGAGTTCAAATCCATCCTCAGACATTTAACACAAAAAAAAACTAGCTGTGTGACCTTGGGCAAGTCACTTAACCCCAATTGCCCCTCCAAAAAGCAAAAAAAAAATTAAAATATATTACAACGCAATAATCATCAAAACAACATGATACTGACGAAGAAACAGAGTAGTGGATCAGTGGAATATATTAGGTACACAATTATAAAGATAATGGAATTTAAAGATCCCCTTGTATTGCCTTGGTTTTAGGGTTAAGTGTTAAAATCCAGATCTTGTGAATCCCACTTGTGGGATGGACTTGTTGACATGAAGAAAGGGGGCTGAATTGGGCAGAGCTGGTGCAGTGGATGGATTGGCCCAAGGAGAGAGAGGCTAGAAGAACTTCTGGAAGCCAGCATCTGGAGGCTGCTGCTACTGCTGGAGAGAGAAACATGAGAACTGAGGACTGAACTGGGAAGAAGCATGACTGTGGTGCTGGTATTTGTTCTGTCTGTTTTGATATTACTGTGCCAGATTTGTCTGCTGGTAAAGGTCAGTGCTATTTTGTTGCAGAGGTCCTGGAACCTTGCTGTTGGTTCAGAAGCCCTGAAGGAGGATTTTCTTGTTGTATGTTTACAGAAATCCTGAAGGAGGGTCT
This sequence comes from Gymnobelideus leadbeateri, assembly GCA_011680675.1. Classification (NCBI taxonomy): domain Eukaryota; kingdom Metazoa; phylum Chordata; class Mammalia; order Diprotodontia; family Petauridae; genus Gymnobelideus; species Gymnobelideus leadbeateri. Next base: position 85,417 of record WOXC01008808.1, on the reverse strand, counting down.
TGCTGATGTTTTCAGGGGTCCTGAGACTGTTCTGCAGACAGAGAGTGAATTGATGAGCACACTGGCAATGTATATTATGGCTTTGTTAAGCTTTCTCTTAACTTGCCTGGGTCAAGATGAAGAAAAGACCTCTCCTTGGTTAATGAATGCTGTGAAGATATTTTTGTGGCTTAGAAGTAGATGGCCTTTGTATTTTCTGCTGCCCCTTTGAGAAGGTGATTGGTGGGATAGATAGTATTGTAATTCAGTTGTGATTCAGGGGTGGAAAACTTTTGACTTTTATACTTTATGACTGACCAAATGAATGTACTTTGTTTATGATTGGAAACTAATCTCCAGTTGAATAGAGAGAAGACTTTGTGATTGACTAAATGAATGTACTGCCCGGGGGTGAAGTAATTGAGAACTTACTAAATGACTGAGTTATCCTGTATTTTGATTTTGATTTTCTGTGAATGTTTTGCCTTAATCTGTCACTGAATAAATGGAGTTTGCTATGCTCATAATCTGAACCTGGAAGTTGCTTGTGCTTGGTATTACAACAATACACAGTAATAAATAACCATAGTAATCTAGTGTTTGATAAACCCAAAGAATCAAGCTTTTGGGATAATAACTCAGTATTTGACAAAAATTGCTGGGAAAACTGGAAAGTAGTGGCAGAAACTAGTCATAGATCAATATCTCACACTATATATCAAGATAAGGTGAAATGGGTAAATGATTTTGACATAAAGGATCATAGCATAATGAGCCTGTCAGGTCTCTGGATAAGGGAGAAATTTATGACCAAATAAGAGATAGAGAGGATTATAGGAAAATAGATATTTTTAGAGGTAAAATAGATAATTTTGATTACATGAAATTAAAAAGCTTTTGTGTAAGCAAAACTAATGCAGCCAACATTGAAAAAAAAAACAGGAAATGAGGAAAAAATCTATCATGTTTCTCTGATAAAGGTCTTAGTTTTCAAATGCAGAGGGAATTGTAGACAAATTTGTAAAGATCAAAGCTAACAAGTCACATGAAAAAAATACATTAGAAAGATGAAAATGAAAACAACTCTGAGATACCTCCTCACACCTATCAGATGGGTTTACATGACACTAAAGGAAAATGATAAGGGGGGAGATGTGGAAAAATTGGGACAGGAATTCACTGTTGGTAGAGCTGTGAACTAGTTCAACCATTCTGGATAACAATATAGAATTATGTCTGTAAAACTGTGCATACCCTTTGACCCAACAATATCACCACTAGGTCTATAGTCCAAAGAAATAATAGAAAAGGGAAAAGGACTCATTTGTATGCAAATATTTATAGCAACTCTTTTTATGATGGTAGAGAACCAGAAACTGAGGGGATGTACATCAGTAGGTGAGTGGCTGAACAAGTTGTGGCATATGTTTACAATGGAATACTATTGTTCTATAAGAAATGATTAGGGGAATGGATTCAGAAAAACCTGAGGAAATTTATATGAACTTATTCAAAGTGAAATGAGTAGAAGCAGGGGAATGTTGCACAGAGTAACAGCAATATCGTGAGGATGAGCAACTGTGAGAGACTTAAATGCTTTGATAAAGACAGTGATCTGAAGAACCCGTGGAAAAAAATGATGTTTCTCCTGGAGAGAGTACTAACAAATTCTGCATTCAAATTGAAGCATACTTAAAAAACCTTTATTTTTATTGCTCCATATTTTATGTATTTTCTTTTTTAACATGGCTAATGTAGAAATGTATTTGGCATGACCTGACATATGTAATCAAAATCAAAGTGCTTGCCTTCTCATCATCAGCATTCTGATAATCATTATCATCATCGTTATCATTACACATGGGCTTTTCCTTTATATTGATTAATTCTGAATAGGTGCAGTAACACAAAGCACAGAGACCCCCAGAGGACAGAGAAGGAAGACCTGGGCAAAACATAAGCTACTTGTGGGACTGAGGGTAAGTCACTTAACCTGTCTCTGTGCTCCAGAAATCATTGTTCTTTTCCCTTCCCTTCCGTTTTCTCCTTCCTTCCTTCCTTCCTTCCTTCCTTCCTTCCTTCCTTCCTTCCTTCCTTCCTCCCTTCCTTCCTTCCTTCCTTCCTTCCTTCCTTCCTTCCTTCCTTCCTTCCTTTTTTCCTTCCTCCCTTGTTTCCTACTTTTCTTTCTCTCTCTTCCCCTCCTCCCTTTTTTCTTTCTCTTTCTTCCTTTCCATCTCTTCCTTCTTTTCTTTCTTTTTTATCCTTCCCTTCCTCCTTTCCTTTCTTACTTTTTTCTCTTTCTTTTATTTCTCTTTCTCTTCCCCTTCCTTCCTTCCTTTTCTTTCTTTCTCTCTCTTTCCCTCCCTTCCCTTCCCTTCCTTTCCTTTCTCTCCCTCCCTCCCTCCCTTCTTTTCTCCCTCCCTCCCTCTCTTCTTTCCTTCCTTCCTTCCTTCCTTCCTTCCTTCCTTCCTTCCTTCCTTCCTTCCTTCCACAATGCAAATAAGGAATTTAATGCATATGTATCAGAAAGGTAAAAACAAATACTATGTGAGATTTAAGGGGAAAAATAATTACAATGAAGGATTAGGAAAGAGTTCATGGAAGAGATTAAATATATCTTAGCTTGGTTTTTAAGAGAGAGTACATAACCATCTTTCTAGGATTCTAGGTTGTAGAGAAGGTGTTGATCCTCACTGATGAAGAGTTTCTTCCCATGAGATTTTCCTCTGCCAATGAAATCATAGCTCTAGTCTCTATTTCTATTTTCAGATTTTAATGATTTCGATTTTAATGATGTTCCAGGGGGTGTCTTTGATGAGCTTCTTTAGTTACACATTTATAGTACAAATAGACCTGGCCTTTCTTCAGTCTTTCCTTTATATGAACTCAGAATACTGTATTTTTCCTTCTACATCCTGTGCACAGTTAGGATATAGCTCTGGATTAATCCTTTTATAATGCATACCACCATTTTTCTTCTTTTTTTTTTGCTTTTTGGAGGGGGAGGGCAGGGCAATTGGGGTTAAGTGATTTCCCCAAGGTCACACAGCTAGTACGTATTAAGTGTCTGAGGCTGAATTTGAACTCAGGTGCTTCTGACTCCAGGGCTGGTGCTCTATTCACTGTACCACCTAGCAGACCTGACCATTTTCAAGCCATGATGCTTTTGATAGGAAAAAAAATGGAGCAACTCAATGCTGTAACCAACCGGTTTCAGAGGAAATGAAATTCAGTTTTACCTGCAAACTTCAAGACTGACAGCAAAGTTAGCGCTTGGTAAATTTGCTCCTCTATCTTATTGCTAGCATTTGGATTGGATTAATTTACTCATTGTCACATACCAAATGAGCAAACTGACTCGTACGGTGTTTACTCTTTGGGAACAATGTGAAATATTTTCAGATAACACTAGTAAAAGCAACATAAGCTTGGTGGCTTTACCACTTAGATTCTAGCTATCCTCCTAATATTGGACTCCTGACAATTAACAACAGCTCACAGACCCTCACCGAGACACCCAGGCAAGCTTTTTAGCAATCAATAATGTTGGTTTATTTCCTTCCATTCTCTTAGCTTCCAGCATAATTGATTTTTTTTCAGCTACTAACAGCATGGCAGTAAGTGTGTGAAGTTAAAATACAGTGGGGGCATCTTGTACCCTGCCATAGTGACCACTGATTTTGACACTCAGTCAAAACTGAGTCCTATATGGGCCATTAGGGGGCAGTCAAATACTATTGCCTTTTAAACAGACTCAGGCCCTGCATTCACTTACTGGCTACAGTTTCCAGAGGTTGACAAATTACTTGAATCAGTAGCAATGATTCCAAGCAGCATTATTCTTTTAAACGCCATCGATTTGCAGTTTTCTAGTGAATTTTTGAGAAAGTAATACAGAACGTAGATTACTGGTTGTGGATACTTTCCCTATATTTACTCTAAAAATTTAAAAATGGGAATTTCATTAAGTAAAATTGGGAATAAGTGTTTTCCTGCAATCACCAAACAGTTCTTTTTAAAACACTTATCCACTTGGCTTAAATAAAGTGTTTCTTTGACAATTAATATTATAAATTTCAAACAGTTAATTCTTAGATCCTTGAGCACCTATGGGTATTTTGCAAGGCAAATCAATCAATCAAACCTTTTCCAATCTACTACTTTGTGCTGCATAGACCAAGCTTTTGATCTGGAAGCTAAGACAAGCCTTACAACTAACCAACTTAAGAAAGCCTTTCTACTAAGTCCCTTTTCTAAAAAGAGGGAGGAGTCAGCTCCAAATGAAAAAACAAATATTAGAGCTGTCAATTAAATATCTTTAATTTTTGCATCATTGGGAGGGGAAATGATTTAATATCCTAAATATTGTCTTAATTTGAAAAATATTAAGATTTAAAATAGTATTCCAGTTTTACTGAAATTCAAAATTCAGAAATAAAAATATGTCAGGAGGAATTAAAAAAAAACAAACACCCGTATTTATTTGAACTTAAATGTTATTTTCTTGTAAAGAAATGCAAGCTGACGTGTCTTGTTTAAACCTTTATCTTCTCCTACCCCTTTTTGGTATAAATGTTAAGAGGAGGTTTGTAAAGCATTTTTAGTGGACAGTAAACCAAATGATGTTTATCTTTATGATATTTCAGTAAAACCAATTAAATTTGTAATTTCAAATCTGAGGCAATACCATAGTGATCTTGTTAACAAATAATCAAATGTATATATGGAACATATAGATGTATATACTATAATGTATTAAATGTATACAGATACAATGTTTCCTTAAAACTATAGATTTTCTTTATAAAGTAGCCTGTGAATCTGTGAACAGGCTTTAACTATAAAATTGTCTAGTCTTGAATAGTCATAGAAAATCGAATTGCAGTAAGGATATAAACTTTTTGCTATGGGAGATTATATCAAAGAAGTAGATTCCCTTCCCTACAAATTTCTTGTGGTATAATTCTATGCATGAGTTGTTATATTTTCTCTGCTTAGAGATATACAAAATAGAATTATGTTAAAATTTAATTTAGTTGGGTCAATATAAAGAAAGATAATTTTTAGGAGTATTTTATTTTAAGACTAGATTTAAAAAAAATTTTCTATAAATGCAGTGATTTTGTTCAAAACTTATTGCTCAGAAAGACTTTTTTCTGTCTCTATATATCCTAAACTTTGTTCTTTAGAATCTGGTTTGTCAGGGAGCTCTAATAAATATAGTATATTAAAATCTATACATTCAAACAAATAAACCAGCAATCCTAAGCTTTTATGTCTTTGGATGAATAAGTTATTTATTTACAAAACTGTAACCTTTACATTATAAATAGAAGTTTCTTTCCATTTTTGTGTGTGTGTGTGAAATAGATTAAATACTGAAAGCTTGTTTCTTTCTTTGTATCATAATAAAATGGTAGTGCTTTTAAAAGTTACATGGTTTGATTTGTTTAAATGAAAAATTAATTTTTCCACAAACTAAAAAAATGAAATTTATCCAAATAAACTTGAGTTTGTAGATTTAAATTTGTATTTTAAAATAACTCTATTGATAGTGAAAAATATACTTCAAGATTTGGTGGTGGATTTTGTAGTTCAGAGTTGTTGAACAATTAAAAAATGACAAAAGGATATTAAAGAAGGTTTATATCCTTGTCATTGAACAAGGTCTAATTTTATGAAACATACTAAGACTTAGGTTATTAAATTGCCATACAATACTTCAGAAGGCATATCTTAAAAAGAATAAAAAGTGACTTTTCAAAATAGTTGCTTCATTCTGTACTACTGTAAAAATGTTTCATCTTCAACTCTGACTACTTTTAATGGCAAATTTTAATGGAATATCTGTTGTACCTAAAAAAACAAACAAACAAAAAAACAAACAAACCCGTAGGACAAAACAAATAGTAACTAATGGTAATAACAGTGCTCACTTATCATCACCTAAATACAAATTTCTAGAAGCCATTACAAATGTATACATATATACACATATACATCTATCTGTACGATAGAATTAAATAGTAGGAATGTTATTTTCTTTCAGAAATTCAAACTTCTGGATTTCTAGTCATTAAAACTCAAATTAGTAAGAAAGCAGGAGCCTTACCTTTGACATCTAGCAAGATGACCAAATGGAGCAGAAATAACATTGCAGTTGATTGTAAGCTACAGAGATGGACAGCAGCTGAATAACAGCAATGGGGTAAACCAATTGAGTTATTACACTTATGCTCCTTATATCTCAGAAAGCAGCCCTGATGTAGTGAACCTCAGGGCTGCCTCCTATGTTTCTGAGCATGCTCATAGCTAGAAATTCACTGGCACCAAGGGAGATGGTCCCTTGTCACCTAACAGCTTTCTATCAAATTTTAAACTGCAATTGTCTTATTTGATATCTTTTGGCAGAACTATGTCTGGAGAGGTAACAAAAAGATTTTGACGTGGTTTGATGAGAAAGACTTTTCTTCGTTATTAGTATTTCATCATCATCATCATCATCATCATCATCATCATCATCATCATCATCATTGTTTTTATTATTAGTAGTAGTAATAGTAGTAAAAAGAACTAACTTTCCCCCAATTGTTACCATGATTAGTTTAGTTTTAGTTTTAGTTTTTTTTTTAATAACATTATTTACTTGGAATTTTCAGGTCTTAGGTAACATAGCATATTGAAATTCTTAAACATAAAATACTTGTTAGTTGGGAACCTGGAGATAATGCTGAAATAAGTCTTTAGCCAAAGTCTTTTCTCTCATGTAATGAATGGATGAGAAAGGAGTAATTAGAATGAAATAACTGACGGGGTCAATTTGGTTCAGATGCATTTGGAATGCTTTTGGAGAGAGCATGGAACTCTCAGAGGAAAAAAACATATAGTCTCTGGTCTTGCGTCTGTGATACCAGCATTACTTGGGATTAGCTACACCCTTCCTGACTTTGAAACACAGATCACTTCATCCTTGCTTCCTTGCTACGCCCACCAAACCTAAACAATATGAGTTTTATGCAAGTTTTCCAACTCAGGAGCAGCACAAACTGCTTTGAATAAATATAGAAATATGAAAAGGACCTTCCATTTCTAGGTTGGCTCCAATATTCTTTAGAAACCATCTTCTCATGCTTTTTTTTCACATGAACAAGTCTTTTAAAATCACCGTGTCACAGATAGTTTTGTTTTTAAACAACATCTGATCTTAATGCTTCTTTATGTTAAATTCTGCATTCAGACTTAACATCAGCACACATACTATACATACACATCTTTAAAGAAGCTGTTTTTTTTTTTTTAATCCAATACTGTATGGTAGATAAATCAGGCAGGGGTATTTGTTTACCTTATCGATGATTTTTTTGAAAAGGATTTACCAGCCACCTCCTTTTGAATGGTAACATGCCAAAGAAATTTTAATGTTTTGTAGATCATGATATTCTCTTCAGTTCTTTTTGACTCAGTTTTCTCATCTGTAAATGTTCTAGAAGGGTTGGATGATGTGATCTCTAAGATTCCTTTTAGCTCTGAAATTCTATTCTTAAAAGACTGAGAGAACACTTAACAAGACTTTCCCAGAAGAGGACTTTGCTGAACTTTTAGGTTTTTTAGTAGTATTTTTCATCCTAGTTTCAGAAAACTTCTATGTAGCATATGGCCTTGGTTTGGTTGGAGGATTTTGTTACTGAGAGATACTCATCAAGACAAGTTATTCATATTTTCCTCTCCTGTATATTATTATTGACCATGTCACAACAATGTTATGCAGAAAATAATCCTCTGATGGATTGGCTACCATCACCCAAGAGGATTGAAGTTTTCATTGCTCATTCTTCTAGTTTTGCTGTCGCTCTTAGAAGGACCTAAAGAAAATTTGAAACAGCAGAGATTTTATTTATGATATAACGTAGCTAGTTTTTTCCCCTTTAAAAATGAGCTAACCCCCTCCTCCTCAAGATACCTTCCAGATGCATTTAAATGTACTTGAATCTAGTTTTCAAAGCAAAAGGAAGAAAGAAGGGAATAAGAAAATTAAAAAAAAAATCAAATAATTCAGTTCTGCCATACATTTTCAAAAAAATTTCCTTGAATAAATTAGCATAATTTTAGACAAGAATTATATTGCATTTTTTATTGCTCCCCTACTCCCCAACTCCAATTTTCTAAGGAGTTTTCTTCACGTTTTGTGATCTAGACATTAAAGGAACTAAATTGTGATTTTTGTCCAAATGATGAATAATCATTTCCTGGCACTGCAATATTTGTGCGTGAACTTTTAAACACAAATAAATACCATATATTTACTACTTGAGTGTGTTTGAAATTTAAATGCATTTCCCATGCAAAAAATTTTTTTTAGTGAGAAGAGAAATGTCCGAATTTCAAAGAGCTTAGTTAAGTTTCTTTTGGACACTATTAAGAGTTAGACTAGAAAAAAGTCACAGTCTATTTTCCCATTTCTATTAACCTTTTCAGTATCATAAATTCACACAGCCTTTGAAATCTTAAAGCATATAAGCATTTCTTGTCCTGACACTTTTAACAAATCGATGCCTTTTTTGTTAAATAGAAGCAGAGATGGCATTGCTGAGGGATGCATTGTGTGTACACAGGAATATTTGTGTATATATTTTAGAGAGAGAGAGAGAGAGTGAGGAAGTGGGGGAAGAGAGATGGAGATAAAAACAAAGAGAGAGAGTCAGAAAGAGAGGGAGAGAAAACAAGAGAGAAAAAGAAATGAGAGGAAGAGAAGGGAAGATGGAGAGAAATGAAGAGAGAGATTGGAAGGAGAGAAAAGGGGGAGAGAGAGGAAGGGAAGAAAAAAGGGAGAGAGAGAGAAAGAGAGACAAGGAAAGAGAGACACATACAGAGAGAGAGAGATAGCAAGAGAGAGTGAGAGAGACTATCCACTTCTTTACTATAATAACAGCAAGTAAAACCAAATATAGATCAACATATCATCTTGTATTTCAAGATAAAGTAAAAATGAGTACATGATTTAGACATAAAGGGTGATATAAGCAAACTAGGGAAACATAAAATATATTTCCTGTCAAATCTATGGATAAAAGAAGAATTTATGACCAAATAAGATATAGAGAGCAGTATGGGATATAAAATGAATAATTTTCATTACAGTAAATTAAAAGGTTTTGCACAAAGAAAACCAAGGCAGCCAAGATTAGAAGGAAAGCAGGAAACTGGGAAGTTTTTTATAGTAAGTTTCTTTCATAAAGGGCTTATTTCCTAAATGTATAGGGAACTGAGCCAACTATTTTAAAATGAGTCATTTTCAAATTGATAAATGGTCAAAGGATATGAAGAGGTCATTTTCAGAAGAAAAAATCAAAGATATTTTTAGTCATATGAAGAAACTCTCTATATTACTGCTGATTAGAAAAATGCAAATTAAAACAACTCTGAGATAACTTCCTCATATGTGTCTTATGGGTTAAAATGACACAAAAGGAAAATGATAAGTGTGGGAGAGGATGTGGAAAAACTGGGACACTAATTCACTGTTGGTGGAGTTGTGAACTAGTCTAACCTTTCTGTAGAACAACTTGGAACTATGTCCCAAAGGTTATAAAATTGTGCATACCCTCCGATCTAGTACTATCACTACTAGATCTATATCCCAAAGAGATCAAAGAAAATGAAAAAAGGACCTATATGTACAAAAATATGTATAATAGTTCCTTTTGTGGTGGCAAAGAACTGGAAATCAAGGGGATGCCTATAAATTGAAGAATGGCCAAACAAGGAGTTATATATGATTGTGACAGAATACTGTTGTGTTATAAAAAATTATAAGCAGAATGGTTTCATAAAAACTTGTAAAGATTCAAATGAACCCATGTAAAGTGAAGTGGGCAGAATGATGAAAACAGTGTACATAGTAAAAGCATGATGAAACTGTGAATGAGTTAGCTATTCTCAGCAAAGAAATTGATCCAAGACAATTTCAGTGGATTTATTTTTTATTTTCAAATGCTTTATTAACTTCTGGTTTACATCATTCATTTCCACCAGATTTTGAGTTACAAATTTTCCCCATTTTCCCCCTACCCACCACCCCAGAATAGCAGTCCCATAGGATATCCCCTCATCCAATCTGCTCTCACCCCTCTCTTCTCCCATGCCCCCTTTGACTTTTCCATTAGGGCAAGGTGAATCTCTGTGCCCCAATGCCTGTAGATCTCATTTCCCAATTATATGTAAAATAGTATTAATATATATTTGAAACATTTGATTTTAAAACTTTGAATTCCAGATTCATTCCCTTCCTCCCTTGTCACCCACTCTTGCTGGGAAGATAATCAATTCAGTATATGCTGTACATGTATAGCTATGCAAAACATTACCATAGTAGATATATTGTAAGAGACTGGCTATATTTCCTTCCCTCCTATCCCACCTCCCACTTGGTCTATTCCCTACTTCGATCCTGTGCCTTTTCAAAAGTGAGTGCTTCCATTCTCTCCCCCACTTCCTTCTTGACCTCCCTTCCATCATCCCCATTCTCATCCCCTTGCCCCCTACTCTCCTGGAGCATAAGATATCCTATTTAGTATGTATGCCATTCTCTCCCTGAGCCAAATTCAATGAGAATAAGGTTTTGCCTTTTTGCCTGCCTGTTCTTCCCCTCCCTTGTAACCATTTTCCCTTGCCTTGTCTATATGAGATAGTTTACCCCATTCCGTCTCTCCCCATCTCCTCTCATTATATTCCATTCTCACCTCTTAATTTCACATTGTAAGTATCATCCCTTCCTATTAAATTCTACCTGTGTCCTCTATCTATGTATACCTGTAAACACACACACATATATAAATATAAATACAAATATACATATTCATATGCCCATATACCCTTCTTCAACTATTTTCATACTGAGAAAGGTTTCATCAGTTACAGTTATTGTTTTTCCATGTAGGAATGCAAATAGTTCAACTTTGATAAGTTCCTTTTGATTTCTTTTCCCTGTTTACCTTCTTAAGCATCTCTTACTTCTTGTGTCTGAATGTCAAATTTTCTATTCAACTCTAGTTTTTTCATCAAGAATGCTTGAAAGTCCTCTATTCCACTGAATGACCATATTTTCCCCGGAAAAAAGATACTCAGTTTTGCTGGGTAGGTGATTCTTGGTTTTAATCCCAGCTCTTTTGCCCTCTGGAATATCATATTCCATGCCCTTTGATCCCTCAGTGTAGAAGCTGCCAGGTCCTGGGCTATTCTGATTGTGTTTCCACAATATTGAAATTGTTTCTTCCTAGCTGCTTGTAGTATTTTCTCCTTGATCTGGGGATTCTGGAAACTGGCTATAATATTCCTAGGAGTTTTTTTGGGGGGGGAACTTTTTCAGGAGGTGATCTGTGGATTCTTTCAACCTCTATTTCCCCTTCTGGGTCTAAAACATCAGGGCAATTTTCCTTGAGAATTTCTTGAAGGATGATTTCTAGGTTCTTTCTGTGATCATGGCTTTCAGGTAGTCCAATAATTTTTCAATTATCTCTCCTGGATCTATTTACCAGGTCAGTGGTTTTTCCCATGAGATATTTCACATTGCCTTCTATTCTTTCATTTGTTTGGATCTGCTTAACAGCATCTTGATTTCTCATAAAGTCACTAGCTTCCATTTGCTCCAGTCTAATTCTGAAGGAATGATTCTCCTCAGTGAGGTTTTGAGATTCTTTTTCCATCTGGCAAATTTGGCTTTTTAAGGCATTCTTCTCCTCATTGCCTTTTTCAGCCTCTTTTGCCATTTGAGTTAGTCCATTTTTAGGGTGTTATTTTCCTCAGTCAGACTCTTCTTTCATAATTTTCTTGCATCATTTTCATTTCTCTTCCCAATTTTTCCTCCACTTCTCTTTTCTGCTTCTTAAGGTCCTCTATGGCCTGTAACCAGCTTGTATTTTCATTTGGGGCTTTTGGTGCAGGAGTTCTGAGCTCCCAGTCCTCCTCCTGTTCCATTCTTCAATCCTCTTTGCCCCCCAAATAAGAGACTAATGTTGAATTCTTTCTGTTTATTTTGTTTCCTTTGCCTAGGCATGTTGCCACTCAATTACTTGACTTTTGGGCTTTTAGCCACAGTAGGATTCTGCCACCAGCCAGGGGAGCTTCTGTACCAAATGCTGGGATTTTCTTAGCAGCCATAGGTATTAGTTGGATGCCCTCTCTGGAGCCTCTACACTCTCTGGCAAGTTGGTCCCACACCCCAAGACCACCACCCTAGACTGCAATCCAGATCCAAGAAGGGTAAAGCAAGTGCAATTACCCCCCCACTCCAGACTGATTCCTGGGTCCCCTTACAGTCCGAAGGCCAGGAGCTGTAGCTGCAACATAGCGTGGGCTGTGCCTAAGCATCTCTGTGGCTTCTCACCCTCAGGGAAAGAGGCCGGCATGCTCTTCCAACCTGTCCCAAAGTTCATAGGGCACTGACTCTCACTTTGTCCTCAGCTTCTATGTGTTGATAATTCTGGACACGCAACAGCTGCTGGTATTCTGGGGTCCCTCCAACTGGCTGCTGGTCCGACCACCCTAGGGCTAAAACCTCAGACTCACGGGGGCTTGGGCTCGGCTCCCAGGCACTGCACTGGCCACTCCCTGCTGGGCTGCCGGGCTGTCCTCAGTGGGAAGTTAGCTTCTCTGTGTCATTTTGTGGATTCTGTAGCTCCAGAATTTGTTCAGTGTCACCTTTTATATAAATTGGAAGTGGTGTGGGCTGGAGCTCCTGCTGAAGTGCTGTTTCTACTGCACCATCTTGACTCTGCCCCCTTCAATGGATTTATGATGAAAAATGTTGTCTACCTGCAGAGAAAGAGTTGATGGAGACTGAATGTAGAACAAAGTGTACTTTTAAAAACTTTCTTTCTTTTTCTTGTCTGTTTTCTTTCACAATATAACTAATATAGAAATATGTTTTGTATGACTGCATATGAATAATCTTTATAGAAAATTATTTGCCTTCTCAAGGAGAAGGGAAGGGAAAGAGTGAGAGAGAGGATTTGGAACTCAAAACTAAAAAAAGAAAAGAATGTTAAAATTGTTTTTACATGTAATTGAGAAAAAAAAAAGGCAAAAAAAATTTTCCCTCAGGCATGACTTTTCAAGGTATTTTGCTGTACAGAAGAAAGCTACACTTGAATTAGATAAATTCATTCATTATTGGCTTTTAATCCTAATTTGAGACCAATGGATTTCATTTCAACACACCTGTAGCATTTTATTCGTGTACACCAGTCTTAAAAAATTGCACCATATCCTCTGCAACTCATAACAAGGAATGTTTGCTAATAAAATGAAATATATAATAAAATATAATGCTAATATAATGAAACAATCACTCTAATGCAGTTCACCAGAGAGCAGAATTCAGTACAAAGCTGGTATGTTGTAGGTCCCATCCAAAATCATTCAAGGTACCAAAAGAGTCCTCTAAGGCATCTTCACTGGTGAAGATATTTCATACTGTGGACTTCTAGGAGAGTGGAATAATATGACTCTAGTGAGTTGGCTTAGTTTCTGGTTTAACTTTCAGTCATTTGTTAGCAATCACTTTTCATGTTTATTACTTTTAAATTGTTATTGATATCTTTTATTTTTATTTTACATACATTTCCCACCATAGCCCTTCTCTCCCACTCTCTGAGACAGCCATTTTTTTTTTTAAATTTAAAAAGTGAATTTTATTACCGTGGGACTTTTGGGGTACATGCCCAAATCAGACAGTGCTTTGGCACAGTCATTGTGCTGGTTTTATAGAGGTTCCATAGTCAGGTTACTTAAGCTGAAATTACAGTGATGTAAGCTGAAGCTACAGTGATTGGTCAGTATACATTAGAATTTCCCACCAGTGAGAAACCCTAGGCTGGGACTCCTGCCCACAGATTAATCAAGGGAAAGCAAGGGGTGGGGGTCCTGCCTGTTTACAGATCAATCAAGGGAAAGCAAGGGGTGGGGGTCCTACCTTTTTACAGATCAATTAAGGGAGAGGAAGGTGGAGTTCCCTGCTTTACAAATCAATGAAGGGAAGGGCAAAGTGGAGTAGTGTCCAACATTCCCTACTCTTCCTTGTAGGTATGTCAAACCTTTGACATGGCTGGGTTCACATCTAGGGGTCACATCCAGATCACCCAATTCTGTTCCTAAAGGGGGGTCCTTGATAATTAACATTAATGGAGTTAACACAGGTTTTGACAAATTATAGAAAACAATTAATGAGATAAGGTCCTACAATTAGGGCTATGATCAGGAGGAGGACAGGCTAATACTAATACTAATACCAAGGCTGATATCAATTTAGTGAGTTAGGGGGATGTTCCAGGGGAACAGGGACTGATACCCATTCTCAGAATTTTCCAGCTCCCTCTGTCTATTAGCAATATTCTGGCATACCAACTTCAGACTCTCCCTCACCACTCCAGAGTTGTTTGTACAGAAACAACAAGCCTCATGAGACAGCTATTCTTTATAACAATTAAAAAAGGAACAGAGAAATATGACAGCTCAGCAAAACTAATGAACACATACATCAGCCAAGGCTGTATGGTTTCACACCCATATTCCCCCCCCACCCCCCCACCCCCGACCCAGCCATTTCTCTGAGAAGGGAGAGAGGTACAGTTTCATATTGCTTCTTTGGAGCCAAGTTTGCCCATTTCATTTCCAAAGCATTTTGCTGCTCTTTCCATTTGAATTATTGTAATCGGGAGGCAAGATGGAGGAGTAGAAAAGCTCCTCCAAGCCACTCTGCCCCCAGATTCCCCCCCAAACTATGTAAAAGGGGACTCTGAACAACTTCTGGAGCCCCAGCACCCACAGAACGACACAGAGAAGCTAACCTCCCGCTGAGGACAGCCCAGCAGCCCTGCAGGAAGGACCAGTGCAGCAGTCTGGGACCTGGCAGCGCGCAGAGCGAGGGGAGCGGAGCCGAGCCCAGGTCTGCATGAGCCGAGGTTTTAGCCCCAGGGCGGCAGGGCCAGCAGCCTCCTGGAGGAACCCCAGAACACCAGCAGCTGTGGAGATTCCAGATTCATCAACATAGACATACCTAGGACAAAGTAAGAGGTTAGTGTCCTATGGAATTTGGGATCCGTATTTGGGGAATGCGTCAGCTCCCTCCCGTGAGGGCTAGAAGCCACTAAGGAGACAAGCCATTTTGTAGTCTTCAGAGGCAGCTCAAGCTCCCGGCCTGCGAATTAATTGTAGGGAGATCCAGCGATCAGTCTTGGGGGGTAATCGCTCTTGCTTTAACCTCCCTGGATCTGGATTGTGATCTAGGGTGGAAGTCGTGGGTGGGTTTACAGCTTGCCAGAAACGGAAGTTGCCCCCAACATGTTCGGGACGAAAATTCCTCTATCTGGCCTTAAAGCCATAGTGTGGCAACAAGCCCAAAAGTCAAATAATTAAGTGGCAACATGCCAAGGTAAAGGAAACAGAAAAATGCAACCCTAGACTCCTATTTTGGGGGCATAGAGCGGGAAAAGAACTGTGAGGCCAGAAATCCTGCTCCAAAAGCCCCAGGGGAAAACATGAGCAGGTTACAGGCCATAGAGGACCTTAAGAAGGACTTTAAAAATCAAATAAGAGAAGTGGAGGAAAAATTGGGAAGGGAAATGAGAAGGATGCAGGAAAAGTATGAAATGAGGGTCAACAGCCTGACTGAGGAAAACAACACCTTAAAAAATAGACTAACTCAAATGGCAAAGGAGGCCCAAAAGGGCAATGAGGAGAAGAATGCCTTAAAAAGTCGAATTTGCCAGATGGAAAAAGAATCTCAAAAGTTCACTGAGGAGATTCATTCCTTCAGGGTTAGACTGGAGCAAATGGAAGCTAATGACTTTATGAGAAATCAAGATGCTGTTAAGCAGATCCAAACAAATGAAAGATTAGAAGGCAATGTGAAATATCTCATGGGAAAAAACCACTGACCTGGAAAATCGATCCAGGAGAGACAATTTAAAAATTATTGGACTACCTGAAAGCCATGATCAAAGAAAGAACCTAGAGATCACCCTTCAAGAAATTCTCAAGGAAAATTGCCCTGATGTTTTAGATCCAGAGGGCAAAATAGAGGTTGAAAGAATCCACTGATCACCTCCTGAAAAAGATCCCAAAAAGAAAACTCCCAGGAATATTATAACCAGGTTCCAGAATCCCCAGATCAAGGAGAAAATACTACAAGCATCCAGGAAGAAACAATTTCAATATTGTGGAAACACAATCAGAATAGCCCAGGACCTGGCAGCTTCTACACTGAGGGATCGAAGGGCATGGAATATGATATTCCAGAGGGCAAAAGAACTGGGAATGAACCCAAGGTTCTCCTACCCAGCAAAACTGAGTATTTTGTTTCAGGGGAAAATATGGTCATTCAGTGGAATAGAGGACTTTCAAGCATTCTTGAGGAAAAAACCAGAGTTGAGTAGAAAATTTGACATCCAGACCCAAGAAGGAAGAGATGCCTGAGAAGGTAATCAGGGAAAAGAAATCAAAAGGAACTTATCAAAGTTGAACTATTTACATCCCTATATGGAAAAGCAATAATTGTGACTGATGATATCTTTCTCACTATGAAAATAATGGAAGAAGGGGGTGTGGTCATATGAATACATATGTGAGTGTGTGTGTATATGGTTACAGTTATATATGGATAGAGGGCATAGGTTGAATTTGTTGGGAAGGGAGAATACTCAAGGGATGAAATTATAAGGTGAGAGAGAAAAGTGGCAAGAGGAGATGGGGAGAGACAGGGTAGGGTAAACTATCCCATGTAGAAGAAGCAAGGGGAAGTGGTTGCAAAGGAGGAGGAGAATAAGGAAGGCTAAAAAGGCAAAACCACATTCACATTGAATTTGGTTCAGGGAGAAAATGACATACATACTAAATGGGATATCTCAACCTACAGCAGGATAGGGGGAAGGGGGATGAGAGGAGGGATGATGGATGGGAGGGCATCATTGGGGTGAGGGGAGGTTGGAAGTATCTACTATAGAAGAGGGACAGGATCATATAGGGAATGGACCAGGTGGGGGGTGGGATGAGTGGGAGGGAATTATAAGCAGCCTTGTACAATATATCTACTATGGCAATGTTTTGCATAGCTAGACATGTACAACATATACTGAATTATTTATCTCCCAAGAGGGAATGGGTGACAAGGGAGGAAGGAAATGGATCTGAAATTTGAGGTCTTAACATTAAATGTTTCAAATATATATAAATACTATTATTAATACTCTTTTGCTTGTAACAGGGAGATAAGATGTTCAGGCATTGGGACACAAAGACTCACCTTCCTCTAATGGAAAAGTCGATGGGGGTATGGGAGAAGGTATGGGAGGGAGCAGATTGGAGGAAGCGATATCTTGTGGGACTACTATTCTGGGAGGTTGGGTAGGGGAATAATGCGGGGGGGAAATGATTGTAACTCAAAATCTGGCGGAAATGAATGATGCAAAACAGAAGTTAATAAAGCATTTGTTTAAAAAAAAAAGAAACAGAAAAAAAATAAATTGTTGTAATCATTCTGCCTGCTAATGGACCAGGGCTTATAAATGACTATTGGTTAATTGTTTATATTGCTTTTCTGGTTCTGCTTAATTTACTTTGCATCATAGAATTATAACATCATACTATAATTTTGAATTGGAAGAAACCTTAGTGATCACTCTGTCAAACACTTCATGTATGTCATTTCATATTTCTTAATAGTCATCATATCCATTGCTTCTTATGATGCATAAATATTGCATTACATTTCTATACCACAACCTGTTTAGCTAGCTCCCAATCAGTGATCATTTATCGTATTAGAAATTGCTTTCAACTGAAATGTTAAGTCTTACAGAAGATAGTTAAGATTTCTTAAGTTATGGGTCAGATAACCCCAAATTCAAATTGTACATTTTAAGCCCAGTGATAACTTATTTAAGTCAGTGGCTTGAAATTACTGCTTAAATTAAAAAATTGTTATTTTTTTCATTCCAAACACTTGCAAAGCAGTCAATTTGTTCAATGACAGTGGCAGAAAGAACCTCAAATACATTGCTGAAATTTCTTCATACCACCACAGAAAAGTTAATTTACTCACAAGACATGTCCCCTTGGTAGACTAATGACTATTTTGAGTGCTTGTTGAGGGTGGGACTGCGAAGAAGGAAACAAAAGTTATGGCCTAATAAGGAAATAATATTAGCATTTTGCTGGGATGAACCTATGGCCCACTGTTTAGACAAAAATGAAAATGGCAGGTATCAAATAGTCAATTTGGTGGGTGGTCTGGGTTCTCTTCATATCAGATGATGACAGATTCAAACAAAGGAAGGCTTGGACTATCATATTTATTCTCTCTACTTCCCTACCTTAAGATAATTAAATATGACAATGTGTGTAAAGAACTTTGTAACTTTTAAGTATTATATACATGTGAGCTATTATTTTGATAGCACTATGTATAAAACTAAATTGCTTTCTGTTGTTTTTCAATCATGTCTGACTCTTTGTGACACCATTTTAGGGTTTTCTTGGCAAAGATACTGGAGTGGTTTGCCACTTCCTTCTCCAGCTCAGTTTACTGATGAAGAAACTGAGGCAAGCAGGGTTAAGTGACTTGTCCAGAGTCACACAAGTAGCAAATGCAGCTAGATTTGAATGTCTAGGATTTAGATAAATGGAGGGCATTTTAGTTTAGGAAAGAGGAATGTATAAAGGCTTGGACTCTGGCATGAGCATGCTGTGTTTAGGAGAGTAAGCAGCCAGAAATGGAATTATTTCTTCATAAGGGAGAATAGAAATTAAATTTGCGTCAGATTATCCCCCAAAATGTTAACATGAGGAGTAACAGATTTTATTTTGTGGGCAAAGGAGAGCCATTAGAGGTTTTTGAGCAGGTAGAAAAGGGATGGAATTGGTCATTTAGAAAAGTTATTCTGGTAGTTGTATGCAGAAGTATGGACACTTCAAGAAGGACTTAAGACAGCAAAACAAATGAGGAGATTGCAATTATCCAGGCAACAGTAGACAAGAGCCTGAATGTTCTGTTCAGAGAATTATCAATTTACAGGTTGGAGTTAGGGACAGGAATTGAGAAGAATGAAGAGATAGGACTATATGGCTGGAATATGGAAAATTTGAGACCATGGGGTGTAGGGACAGAGTCTTGAATATGTATTTGTATGTGTGTGTGTGTGTGTGTGTGTGTGTGTGTGTGTGTGTGTGTGTGTATGTGAGAGAGAGAGAGAGAGAGAGAGAGAGAGAGAGAGAGAGAGAGAGAGAGAGATACACAGAGATTATAGGTAATAATGAATTAACCAAGTAAGAAAAAAACACCTCAAAAACTTAATCTCTTGGGCAGCTAGGTGGTGCAGTGAATAGAACACCAGGCTTGGAGTCAGAAAGGACCTGAGTTCAAATCTGACCTTAGACACTTAACACTTACTAGCCAAGTGACCTTGGGCAAGTCACTTAACCCCAATTGCCCCTCCCCCCAAAAAAAGCAAGAAAAAAATTAATCTGTCTTTAAAAAGTCAGACAAGTTATAGTTTCAAAATGTGAGTTGCTTATCACTTATGCTTATATACCTAACAGCACAATAATAATTGTGCACGTGGCACAGTGGAATAAAAACTGACTCTAGACTAGAGTACCTAGATTCAAATATTACCTCTGATGTTTATTATCAAGTTCAATCTTTGACAAGTCACTTAAACCTCTTGTGTCTCAGTTTCTCATCTATGAAATGTAGAAGTTGGGCAAAATGGCCCCTGAAGACCTTCTAATTTCTAGACCATGGTGTTTGCTTGTATTTTTTTTTTAATTTTGATCATTGTATTTCAATACAATTGGTTTCTTTCATAAAGTATATATTTTATTTTATGTGTTTCAACATGTTGTTTTAAGGAAGGGTCAAGAACACACAAAATGATAAAGAACTCCTGTTCTAGATCTGTGATTACATGATCTGTGATCATGCTTTACATGAATTCTGTTGTAAATTGTATATGATTAAGAATAAACTTTATATACAATATGGTTTGAGAGTAAGGAGGCTGACTCTACTCATGAAAATCTGTTTTTCTTTGTTTATTTTATTACACATTTTGTGTATTGTATTACACATTTTGTGTATTCAGTCTTCCTAAAGCAATGTATGGTCTTATGCTTAGAAATATAAAGTCACAGAAGATTGTTTTTAAAATTCTTAAATTTTAAAATTCTTAATTTTAATTAATCTTTAATTTAAATTTTTAAAGTTCTGAATTAATGACATTTTAGTGTATATTCTAAAAAAACCCAAACCAACCTTCCTTATATAGCTATGTTGACATCCACCAACAATGTCAAGAATTTGTGATTTGGGGGAGGGGGCAGAGTCAAGATGATGGAGTAGAAATAGCACTTCGCTGTGGCTCCAGCTTCCACTTTCACCAATCCATGTAAAAGGGGACTCTGAACAAACTTTGGAACTACAGAACCCACAAAATGACACAGAGAAGCTAACCTCCCACTGAGGACAGCCCGGCAGCCTGGCAGGGAGCAGCCAGTGCAGCACTCTGGGAGCTGAGCACAGGCCCACATGAGCCAGAGGTTTTAGCCCCAGGACGGTCTGACCAGCAGCCAGCTAGAGGGACTCCAGAACACCAGCAGCTGTGGCCATTTCCAGAATTATCAACACATAGATACTAAGGACAAAGTGAGCAGTCAGTGCACTGTGGACTTTGGGACCAGTAGTGGAGAGAGCATTGGCTTTTGCCCTCAGGGCAAGAAGCCACTGAGATGCTCAGGCGAAGCCCACACCACATTGCAGCTTCAGCTCCTGGCCTGCGGACTGTAGGGAGACTGGGCAACCAACCTAGGGGGTAATTGCACTTGCTTTAACCTTCTTGGATTTGGATTGCGGTCTGGGGTGGAGGACTTGGGGTATGGGACCAGCTTGCCAGAGCATGTGAAGGTTCCAGAGAGAGTATACAACTAATACCACCGGCTGCTGAGAAAACCCCAACATTTGGGATGGAAGCCCCTCTGTCTGGTGGCAGAGTCCTACTGTGGCAACAAGCCCAAAATTCAAGTAATTGAGTGGCAACATGCCTAGGCAAAGGAAACAAAATAAACAGAAAGAATTCAACATTAGTCTCTTATTTGGGGGGCAAAGAGGATTGAAGCATGGAACAGGAGGAGGACTGGGAGCTCAGAACTCCTGCACCAAAAGCCCCAAATGAAAATACAAGCTGGTTACAGGCCATAGAGGACCTTAAGAAGCAGAAAAGAGAAGTGGAGGAAAAATTGGGAAGAGAAATGAAAATAATGCAAGAAAATTATGAAAGAAGAGTCTGACTGAGGAAAATAACACCCTAAAAATGGACTAACTCAAATGGCAAAAGAGGCTGAAAAAGGCAATGAGGAGAAGAATGCCTTAAAAAGCTTAATTTGCCAGATGGAAAAAGAATCTCAAAGGCTCACTGAAGAGAATCTTTCCTTTGGATTTAGAATGGACCAAAGGGAAGCTAGTGACTTTGAGAAATCAAG
This sequence comes from Gymnobelideus leadbeateri, assembly GCA_011680675.1. Classification (NCBI taxonomy): domain Eukaryota; kingdom Metazoa; phylum Chordata; class Mammalia; order Diprotodontia; family Petauridae; genus Gymnobelideus; species Gymnobelideus leadbeateri. The sequence continues at coordinate 63,910 of WOXC01008808.1, read as the reverse complement.
ATGCTGTTAAAAAGATCCAAACAAATGAAAGAATAGAAGGCACTGTGAAATTATCATGGGAAAACCCACTGACTTGGAAAATAGATCCAGGAGAGATAATTGAAAAATTATTGGACTACCTGAAAGCCATGATCACAGAAAGAACCTAGAAATCATCCTTCAAGAAATTCTCAAGGAAAATTGCCCTGATGTTTTAGACCCAGAAGGGGAAATAGAGGTTGAAAGAATCCACAGATCACCTCCTGAAAAGGATCCGCAAAAGAAAACTCCTAGGAATATTATAGCCAGTTTCCAGAATTCCCAGATCAAAGAGAAAAATACTACAAGCAGCCAGGAAGAAACAATTTGAATATTGTGGAAACACAGTTAGGATAACACAGGATCTGACAGCTTCTAAACTGAGGGATTGAAAGGCCTGGAATATGATATTCTGCAGGTCAAAGGAGCTCGGATTAAAACCAAGAATCACCTACCCAGCAAAACTGAGTATCATGTTTCAGGGGAAAATATAATCATTCAGTGTAATAGAGGACTTTCAAGCATTCTTGAAGAAAAAACCAGATTTGAATAGAAAATTTGACATTCAGATACAAGAATCAGGGAAAAGAAATCATAAGGAACTTATCAAAGTTGAACTATTTACATTCCTACATGGAAAAACAATAATTGTAACTGAGGAAACTTTTCTCAGTATGAAAATAGTTTAAGGGAATATATATATATGAGATAGTCTTTATTGGAGGGTATATAGGCATAAGCATACATATGTGAATGTGTGTATATATGTATATATACACATGTATACAGACACACACATGTGTGTATATATATATCAGGTATACGTAGATAGAGGGCACAGGACCACTTTAATAGGAAGGGATGATACTTAAAAAGTGAAATCAAGAGGTGAGAGAGGAATATAATGAGAGGATATGGGGAGAGACAGAATGGGGCAAGCTATCTCATATAGAAGAAGCAATGGAAAATGGGTACAATGGAGGGGAAGAACAAGAAGGCATAAGGGAATGGGTCAACCTTATAATCACTGAATTTGGCTCAGGGAGGGAATGACATACACAGAAAATCTCACCCTACAGGAGAGTAGGGGGGAGGGGGATGAGAGGGGGGATGATGGAAGGAAGGGCAGGCTGGGGGGGAGGGAAGTAGGAAGCACACACTTTTGAAAAGGGGCAGGACCAAAGTAGCAAATAGAACAAGTGGAAGGTGGGATAGGAGGAAGGGAAATATCAGTCTTCCCCACTATATCTACTATGGTAATGTTTTGCATTAGCTATACCCGTATAACTTATATTAAATTGCTTATCTTTCCACTAAGAGTGGGTGACAAGGGAGGAAGGGAATGAATTTGGAATTCAAAATCTTAAAACCAGATGTTTAAAATATATATATATATATATATATATATATATATATACACACACACACACACACACACACACACACACACACATATTATTAATACTATTTTACATGTGATTGGAAAATAAGAGGAAGTGATATCCTGGGGGACTGCTATTTTGGGGAGGTGGGTAGGGGAAAAACACAGAGAAAATTTGTAACACAAAACCCGGCAGAAATGAAGTAAAACCGAAGTTAATAAAGCATTTGAAAAAATATAAAAAGAAGAATTTGTGATTTGGTCAGTGTGGGAATTCTATTATACTAATATAGGTGGCATCCAACTGATAATGTTATAATTCTCTCTATTATAGAATTGTGGGTATAGAACTGACTAGAACCTTAGATGCCATCTCATCCTATTACCCTCACCCCCATTTTACAGATAGTGAAGTCCTAGAGATTGTAAATGACTTGTCTATGGTCACATAGGTAAAAAGTAGCAGAAGTGGGATTCAAATATGGGTGTTTTTACTCCAATATTCATGAAATGTGCAAAATTGCTGAGCTTTGGAAAGAAAAATAGAAAATGTTCCTTTTACTATAGGATTTGGACATGTAGAGGCTAGATGGTAAAGGCATGTGTTTTTAGAAGTACTTGAACATACTACTCTATTTCTCTGATTCCAAACACAAAAATAAATCCTTGAGCCTTCCTAGGATTTTTGCCAATTGTTTTTGAGTTAATACCAAGATGAACTTGAAGTAATTCAATGGCTGAATGAAGTATAAGCAGATGTCTTGCCTCTAGGTGAAACTGAGAGAACCCATGCAGTACTGTACATAGAAGAGTACATACCAAAATAAAAGGAGCCAAGAAACTGAGTTCCTACAATCAGCGACCAGATAATTAGCTTTTGAATAACTAGAGTTCCTAGTGGAAACCATTCTGTGGCAATTTTACTCTTTCCTTGAGCAAAAGCCCCCACTCAGAAACTTGGGTCAAAATTATCTAATTATTTGGTGCACCAGATAATATGGATGCCAAGTCCCCACCCCCAAGCACACAGTTCACAATATTACATAAGAAAATTTTCCTTAACAGAAACAGAAAAACAGAACAGAAATGATCGCACCTTGAATGATTGCACCTTGGTCCTAGAGATCTTAGGATGTAACTCATTCTTCTCCCCACTCTGTCCAAATAATTGGTACTGCCCCAAGTGAGCATTCTTCTAGCCAAGGCTTTCTACATATCTTTGCTCTTTTCTCTCTGTTAGTGGCTCCCTCTGTGGTTCTCTCCTTTCTGCTGTCCCAGATGTTTGCCCCAGATGTTGCTCTAAGACCTTGGTTCCTAATATATTTTTCTGAGGTTACCAGCTGGCACTAACTTTTTATGACTCTATGGAGAAGTCTCCATAGGTTAGGAAATGGAAAAGAACTTTTTGAATTCTCTTACCTAATTAGACTTCCCTGCATCACAGTTCTAGTGATGGATCCCCTTGACTGGAGCTACTTGTGACACTTCCAGGCACAAAGATGTGCTCTGGGAAAAAATCTAGCATTTTATAATGATGATGATGATGATAAAATAAAAAATAATATCACTAGCATTTACGTAGCACATAAAGGTCTTCAGAGCACTTTATAAATGTCATCTCATTTGAACCTAGACAATATCCTTGTGAGGTAGGTGCTATTCTTATTTCTATAGATGAGGATACTAAAAAGTTAAGGGGTTTGCCCTGGGTTACTTAGCTATCAAGTGTCTGAGGTAGGATTCAAACTCAGGTATTCTTAACTCTAATTTTGACACTCTAGACACTGTCCCATTGAGCTTTCTGAGAGTCCTCACCTTAAACTACAGGTTTAGGTAGGGTGACCCTTAACCCTTATATTCTCTGACACTAGGGATGAGTCTCCACTACTAAAACACATGTGTCTTCCTATTTCCAGGAATCTAAAATATCTCATTTGTTCCTCCGATTTACTCTCCTTATGTACTTTGGCTGTATTATTCAAATGTCCAAAAAGGCTGTTAATAATCACTTCTAGTTATAAGACTTTCCTTGGCTTTGTCTTTAGCAATTACTAAGGCATTGTTGTCTTGCTCAGTCATGTCCAACTCTTTGGGACCCTGTGGACCATAAAATTCCAATGCTGTTCATGGGGTTTTCTTAATAAAGATAATAGAATAGTTTGCCATTTTTTTTCTCCAGTGGATTAAGGTAAACAGAGGTAAAGTGACTTGCCCAGGGTCACACAGTTAGTAAGTGTCTCAGACCAAATTTGAACTCAGATCTTCCTCACTTTAGGCTCTGCACACTATCCACTGAGCCCCCTAGTTACCTCCCATCCAAAGGCATAGAATCCATTTTGTGACAGGATTACCAAACTAGTGGGTGAGGGAAATGCCATGAATATAGTTTACCTAGATTTTATCCAAGATTTTTTGATAAAATATTTTATATTAATCTTGTGGAGAAAAAAGATACTTATGAGGACTTCATAAAATTAAATGGATTCAGCACTGGCTGGTTGGTCGAACTCAAAGAATACTTGTCAATGGTTCAGTGTCAAGATGGCAACAGCTCTCAGTAGGGTGCCTTTAAGGGTCTGTGCTTGGCCCTGTGTGATTTATCATACTCATTAATTAATGGACTTGTCCAGGATCTCACAGCTAGTTAGTGTCCGAGGCTAGATTTGAACTTAGGTCCTCCTGATTCTAGCAGGGTCTGGTGCTGTATCTACTGTACTACCTAGCTTCAAAAGTGGAATGGGCTGCCTCCAGAAGTGCTGGGTTCCTGCTCTATGGTAGTTTTCAATCAGAATCTGTCAGATAGTAAACATTTCTTAAGTGCCTATTATATTCCAGGCATTGTACTAAGTGCTGGGGATACAAAAAGGAGCAAAAGATAGTCCCTGACCTCAGGGAGCTTACAATCAAAATAGAGGTTGGATGCTTGCTGGTTGGGTATGGTATAGCAGGCATTCTTTTTGCGTATGGGTTGGTCACTGAGGTTCCTTCTGACTCTCAAGTCCTGTGATTCTTGGATTTTTTAAATTACAATTTAACTCTTATTTTTGCCAAAGTAATTATCTAAAATGGCATTAAATTAAAAAAATTTTTTTGATAGAAACAAGGGGAAAAATTGCACAGAGTTTAATAAATCAATTGGTTCTTGAATGTTTGATAGTTATTATTAAGAGACCATTCTGATGTCACCTAAATTCTATGACATTCCAAGGCATCCAAGGCAAAAGGGTTAATTACCCCTTGGATAATAAAATCAGCTACTTAGTGAATAATCAAAAGGTTCATGGTGTATGTAGATGCCAGCTTTATTACCCAGGAAGAAAAGACTTCAGGAAAGAAAAGATCTTAGAAACAGCAAATAGATATGGACAGTGGTTGAAAATATGAAAACAATTACATACTGGAACCCAATTAAGTAAGCCTATTAGATTTCAAGATGTGAAGTTCAAAGTAATTTAAGTTGCATAGTTAAAATGATGACTTGAGGGTAAACAGTATAATCAACCATAATATCCTCAGATGCGCATTTATGTAGCTGCTGACTTTAGAAGAAAAGTTGAAGGGCCCCAAATAATTTAGTTTGACTGTGCTACGAGCTGGGCGAATGTCGAAGTCTATCTATATACAAAGCTATCCCTAGATACATGATATGAGACAGAGAACTTGGACTTGGAGACAGGAAGGTCTGTGTTTGCATCTGATTGCAAATACTTACTAGCTCTATGACACTGGTCAAGTCACCTAACCTTTCTTTTTTCCCCTCAAATTTTGTTCAATATGAAACATATCTCTATAGTTTTTATTGAGGAGGTTAACCACATCCACAACCAAATCCACCTCTAAATTGGAATTCTGTTGCTGACCCAGCCCCAATCTCGGTCTTCTTGTCAGCACCAGGGAGAGCAGCACCTCATCTGTAGGTGTCTCAGCTTCACCCATAGGAAGTCGGGCAGGTCACTGGCCCTCCAGACCTTTGGGCCATGACCTTCTGTCTCAGGACAAATTCTGCAGAGCGTGGCAGGCACAATCTCGGGGGAAAGAGAAGGTAATCCCAGAAGTACTGAATGCCCTCATCAGTGAGGTGGCCAGTAGAAATTCCTCCATGAGAACTGCTCCTTAACCTCATAGCCATGAGACTTTAGAGACTGCATGGCCTCCATGACATGGAGATTGGGCACATTCTTGTCTGCCAGCTCAGGGTGCTTTGGCATGTGAATATCCTTCTTGGCTGACATTACTTCCTCCTTAAAAAGGAGTTCATAGATGGCAATTAGGTTCTTCTTGGGCATCAACATATGGGCAGAAGCAACGGGCACTGTTCTAGATGGAGCCTGGGATAGAAAGGCCACTTAATCTTTCTGATCTTTAATTCCCTTACCTGCAAAAAGAAGTATCATCTAGAAGGCGTAGTGGTGAACCTGGAGACAGAGTGACCTGAGTTCAAATGTGACCTTGAATATTTATTAGCTGTGTGACTCTGGGTAAGTCACTTAATTTCTGTCTGCCTCAGGGGTTTTGTGAGGATCTACTGAGATAATATTTGTTGATGACCAAATAAGACTGATTGACAATCAAATGAGATAATATTGTAAAGGGTTTAGTTGCCTGGAATACTCTAGAAGCTTAATTACTTGTTTCCTTTCTTCCTATCTTATAGGGCTAGTGTGATGCTTGAGATGATATATGTTAACACTTTGCAAATCTTGACATGCAATATAAGTATATGAGCTATTGTTGAGGGGGTGGGGATGGAGTGGAAGACCTATGATATATATTTTTAATTTTTATATTTTATTTTTTTCACTTACATGTAAAAACAATTATTAACATTTGTTTTTTTTCTCTAATTTTGAGTTCCAAATTCTCTCCTTCTCTCTCTCTCTCCCCCCACTCCTTGATAAGGCAGACAATCTGATATAGCTTATACATGTGCAGTCCTGCAAAACACATTTCAGTATTAGCCATGGTGCAAAAGAAAACACAAACAAACAAAACAAAGGCAAGAAAATAAGGTTAAAGAAGAATGCTTTGGTTTGTAGTCATACTTTATCAGTTCTTTCTCTGGAGGTGGATAACATTTTTCATTATAAATCCATTGGAATAGTCTGGAATCACTGTATTGCTGAGAATATCTAAGTCATTCACAGTTGATCATTGTGCTATATTGCTATTACTGTATACAATATTTTACTGATTCTGCTCACTTCACTTTGCATGAGTTCATAGAAGTTTTTGCAGAGTTTTTGGAAACCATTTTGCTCATCATTTTTTTTTTTTTTTTGCTTTTTTGGAAGGCAGTTGAGGTTAAGTGACTTGCCCAAAGTCACACGGCTATTAAGTGTGTCAAGTGTCTGAAGCCAGATTTGAAGTCAGGTCCTCCTGACTCCAGGGCCGATGCTCTATTCACTGGGCCCTGTTCACTGCACCACCTAGCCGCCCCTGCTCATCATTTCTTATCACAATAGTATTCCATCACAATCATATGCCACATCTCGTTTGGCCATTCTCCAATTGATGGACATCCCATCAGTTTCAAATTCTTTTCCACTATAAAAGATGCTGTTATGAATATTTTTGTACATATAGGTCCTTTTACCTTTTTTCCATCTCTTTTTGATACAGATGTAATATGTAGTATATATATATATATATATATATATATATATACACACACACACACACACACACACACACATACACAAAGACATATGTATATATGTGTGTCTGCATCTGTGTGTGTATATATGTACACACACACGTGTGTTGCTGAGTCAAAGGATATACACAGTTTTATAGCCTTTTGGGCATAATTCCAAATTGTTCTCCAGAATGGTTGGACTAATTCACCATTCCACCAACAGTGCCTTAGTATTCCAATTTCTCTATATCCCCTTCAACATTTGTCATTTTCCTTTTCTGTTATATTAGCCAATCTGATAGGTGTGAGGTGTGATCTCAGAGTTGTTTAATTTGCATTTCTCTAATCAACAGTGATTGAAAGCATTTTTTCATATGACTTATAGAGAGCTTTGATATCTTCTTCTGAAAACTACCTGTTCATATTTTTTGACCATTTATCAGTTGGGAATGACTCAGATTCTTATCTGGATTTGATGCATTTCTCTATATATTTGAGAAATAATGCCTTTATCAGAGAAACTTACTATAAAAATTTCCCTGCAGTTTTCTGCTCTCCTAATCTTGGCTGCATTGGTTTTGTTTGTGTAAAACCTTGCAGATTTAGTATAATCAAAATTATCCATTTTATTTCTCATAGTGCTTTATATCTATTGTTTGGTCATAAATCTTCTCTTATCCGTAGATCTTACAGTTGAGATATTCCATGCTCTCCTAATTTGCTTATGATATCACCCTTTATGTTTAAATCATGCACCTATTTTGACCTTATCTTGGCATATGGTGTGAGATATTGGTCTATACCTATTTTCCACCAGACTTCTTTCTAGTTTTCCCAACAGTTTTTTTTTTTTTCAAATACTGAGGTCTTGTACTAAAAACTTGGATATTTGCATTTATCAAACACTAAATTACTATGGTCATTTATTACTGGTCTAGTATAGCTAATCTATTTCATTGATCCATGACTCTATTTCTTAGCCATTACCAGATTGTTTTGATGATTACTGCTTTGTTACACAGTTTGAGATTTAGTACTGCTAGGCCACCTTCCTTTATACTTTGTTTTCCATTCATTCTATTGATATTCTTCACCTTTTGTTCTTCCAGATAAATTTTGTCATAATTTTTGAGATCTATAAAATAATTTTCTTGGCATTTTGATTATTATGGCATTGAATAAGTAAATTAATTTAGGTAGAATTATCATTTTATTGAATTTTCTTAGTCTATTCATGAGCAATTAGTTTTTCTCCAGTTGTTTAGATCTGACTTTATTTGTGTGAAAAGTATTTTGTAATTGTGTTATATAGTTCCTGGATTTGCCTTGGCAGGTGCACTCCCAAGTATTTTATATTGTCTACAGTTGTTTTAAATAGAATTTCTCTGTCTCTTGCTGCTGAACTTCACTGGTAACACAGACACATATGTACATATATACATACACACCCTGATGATATTTGTGGGTTCATTTTATATCCTACAATGTTGCTGAAGTTGTTAATTGTTTCCGCTAAGTGTTTTTCAGTTGATTCTCTAGGATTCTCTATGTCATCATTTCATTTGCAAAGAGTGACGGTTTTATTTCCTCATTGCCTATTTTTATTCCTTCAATTTCTTTTTTCTTTTCTTTTTACTATAGTACAATGTTGAATAATGGTGATAATGGGCCTCTTTGCTTCACTCCTGATTTTGTTAAAAAGACTTCTAGCTTATTCACATTACAAATGATTGCTGATGATTTTAGATTGATACTAATGATTTTAGATACATTTATTCATATGTTTCCCAGTGTTTTTTAGTAGGGATGAATCTTGTATTTTCTCAAATGCTTTTTCTGTATCTATTGAGATAATCATATGACTTTTGTTGTTTTTATTATTGATATGGTTAATTATGCTGATAGTTTCACCAGTATTGAACCAGCCCTGAATGACTGGTCCAAATCCCACTCAGCCAAGGAGTATGATCTTTGTGATATATTCCTGTAATCTCCTTGCTAGTATTTTATTCATTTTTTCCATCAATATTTATAAGGGAAATTAGTCTATAGTTTCCTTTCTCTTTTTTTCACTCATCCTGGCTTAGGTATCAGCATCATATTTGTGTCATAAAAGGAATTTGGTAGGATTCCCTCTGCTTATTTTTCCAAATAGTTTATATAATATAGGAATTAATTGTTCTTTAAATGTTTGGTAGAATTTACTTGTGAAACCATATGATCCTGGAGATTTTTTATTAGGGAGCTCATTGATTGTTCATTTTTTCCTAAGATAAGGTTATTTAAATATTTTATTTCTCCTCCTGTTAATATGATAATTTATATTTTTGTAAAGTGTAGGGTCAGGGGCGGCTAGGTGGCACAGTGAATAGAGCACCGGCCCTGGAGTCAGAAGGACCTGAGTTCGGAGCCGGCCTCAGACACCTAATCCACACAAACAAAAACCTAGCCTTGTAACCTTGGGCAAGTTACTTAACCCCAATTGCCCTAAAGGGGCGGCTAGGTGGCACAGTGAGTAAGAGCGCCGGCCTTGGAGTTGGGATGACCCGAGATCAGATCCGGCCTCAGAAAATGAGCGCCCACGCATAAATAATGACTAGCCGTGTAACCTTGAGCAAGTTACTTAACCCCAATTGCTTTAAAAAAAAAAAAAAGAATGCTTGAAAGTCCTCTATTCCACTGAATGACCATATTTTCCCCTGAAACAAAATACTCAGTTTTGCTGGGTAGGTGACCCTTGGGTTCATTCCCAGTTCTTTTGCCCTCTGGAATATCATATTCCATGCCCTTCGATCCCTCAGTGTAGAAACTGCCAGGTCCTGGGCTATTCTGATTGTGTTTCCACAATATTGAAATTGTTTCTTCCTGGCTGCTTGGAGTATTTTCTCTTTGATCTGGGGATTCTGGAACCTGGCTATAATATTCCTGGGAGTTTTCTTTTTGGGATCTTTTTCAGGAGGTGATCAGTAGATTCTTTCAACCTCTATTTTGCCCTCTGGATCTAAAACATCAGGGCAATTTTCCTTGAGAATTTCTTGAAGGGTGATTTCTAGGTTCTTTCTTTGATCATGGCTTTCAGGTAGTCCAATAATTTTTAGATTGTCTCTCCTGGATCTATTTTCCAGGTCAGTGGTTTTTCACATGAGATATTTCACATTGCCTTCTACTCTTTCATTAGTTTGGATCTGCTTAACAGCATCTTGATTTCTCATAAAGTCATTAGCTTCCATTTGCTCCAGTCTAACTCTAAAGGAATGAATCTCCTCAGTGAACTTTTGAGATTCTTTTTCCATCTGGCAAATTCGACTTTTTAAGGCATTCTTCTCCTCATTGCCCGTTTGGGCCTCCTTTGCCATTTGAGTTAGTCTATTTTTTAAGGTGTTGTTTTCCTCAGTCAGGCTGTTGACCCTCATTTCATACTTTTCCTGCATCCTTTTCATTTCTCTTTCCAATTTTCCTCCACTTCTCTTATTTGATTTTTAAAGTCCTTCTTAAGGTCCTCTATGGCCTGCAACCTGCTCATGTTTTCCCCTGGGGCTTTTGGAGGAGGACTTCTGACCTCACAGTCCTTTTCCTGCTCTATGCCCCCAAAATAGGAGTCTAGGGTTGCAGTTTTCTGTTTCCTTTGCCTTGGCATGTTGCCACTTAATTACTTGACTTTTGGGCTTGTTGCCACACTATGGCTTTAAGGCCAGATAGAGAAATTTTCGCCCTGAACATGTGGGAAGGCAACTTCCGTTTCTGGCAAGCTGTAAACTCACCCACGACTTCCACCCTAGATCACAACCCAGATCCAGGGAGTTTAAAGCAAGAGCGATTACCCCCCAAGACTGATCACTGGATCTCCCTACAGTTTGCAGGCCAGGAGCTAGAGCTGCCTCTGAAAACTACAGAATGGCGTGTCTCCTCAGCGGCTTCTGGCCCCCAGGGGAGGAAGCCGACGCATTCCCCAAGTGCTGGTCCCAAAGTCCATAGGGCCCTAACCTCTTACTTTGTCCAAGGCATATCTATGTTGATAATTCTGGAGTCACCACAGCTCCTGGTGTTCTGGGGTCTCTCCAGCTGGCTGCTGGCCCTGCCGCCCTGGGGCTAAAAGCTTGGCTCAGGGGACCTGGGCTCTGATTGGCTTGGCTCCCACGCTCTGCGCACTGTGTGCTGCTGGCTCCCAGAGTGCTGTGCTGGTCCTTCCTGCAGGGCTGCTGGGCTGTCCTCAGCGGGAGGTTAGCTTCTCTGTGTCGTTCTGTGGGTGCTGGAGCTCCAGAAGTTGTTCAGAGTCCCCTTTTACATAGTTTGGGGGGAATCTGGTGGCAGAGTGGCTTGGATGAGCTGTTTCTTCTCCGCCATCTTGGCTCCACCCCCCATGAATTGCTCTTTTTTTTAAAAATGTCACAAATATTTGCTCAACTGCATAGTGTGCTCATTTTTCCCCCATTGTGGATATCTTACCAAAGGAATTTCTGTTTAAAGTACCAAAGCCACCTTTCTAAAAGTACATTTAGTTCAATTATTTGTTTCACAAAAACCTTGTATTTTCAGTGAGCATTAAAAATAGGGGCACCCTTAGATCTTCTCACTATCATTTAAAGGTAAAAGCTTTTTTTAAGTTTCAAATTCTCTCCCTCTCTCCACCCCTCACCACCAGTTTAGAAGGCAAGAAATGATACCCAAATTAGAGAAGAAAAAGAAATCAAATTAGGTAAAGAAGTGACCAAGCTATCACTCTTCGCAGATGATATGATGATATACTTAGAGAATCCTAGAGAATCAAGTAAAAAACTACTAGAGACAATAAATAAATTTGGCAAAGTTGCAGGATATAAAAAAAACCCACATAAATCCTCAGCATTCCTGTACATCTCTAATGAAACTCAACAGCAAGAGATAGAAAGAGAAATCCCATTTAAAGTCACTGTAGACATTATAAAATATTTGGGAATCTACTTGCCAAACCAAACCCAGAATCTCTATGATCACAACTACAAAACACTTCTCACACAAATAAAAGCAGATCTAAATAGTTGGAAAAATATCAATTGCTCATGGCTGGGCCGAGCTAATATAATAAAAATGACAATTTTACCCAAACTAAACTATATATTTAGTGCCATACCAATCAATTTACCAAAAAACTACTTTGTAGAGTTAGACAAAATAATAACAAAATTTATTTGGAAAAACAAATGGTCTAGAATATCAAGGGAATTAATGAAAAGAAACGCTAGGGAAGGTGGACTAGCTATGCCAGACCTTAATCTGTATTATACAGCAGCAGTCATCAAAACTGCTTGGTACTGGCAGAGGTGTAGAGTAGTGGATCAATGGAATAGATTAGGTGCAGGAGACCCAGCAGTTAATGAATATAGCAATCTATTGTTCGATAAACCCAAAGACCCCAGTTTTGGGGATAAGAATGCACTATTTGACAAAAACTGCTGGAAAAACTGGAATACAGTATGGCAGAAACTGGGCATAGACCATTATCTAACACCATATACCAAAATCAAGTCCAAATGGGTGCATGATCTAGGTGTAAAGGATGATACTGTAAGCAATTTGGGAAAGCAAGGAATGGTTTACCTGACAGATCTGTGGAGAGGGGAAGACTTTAGGACCAAACAAGAATTAGAGAGCATTATAAAATGCAAAATGGATAATTTTGATTACATTAAATTGAAAAGCTTCTGTACAAACAAAGCCAATGCAACCAAGATCAAGAGGGAGGTGGGAAATTGGGAAAGAATTTTTACAACTTGTGTCACTGATAAAGGACTCATTTCTAAAATTTATAGAGAATTGAGCCAGATCTATATGAATACAAGTCATTCCCCAATTGATAAATGGTCAAAGGATATGAACAGGAAGTTTTCAGAGAAAGAAATTAAAGATATCTATAAGCATATGAAAAAATGCTCTAAATCACTATTAATTAGAGAAATGCAAATCAAAACAACTCTGAGATACCACATCCCTCTAGTCAGATTGGCTAAGATGACAAAACAAGAAAGTGACAAATGCTGGAGAGGATGTGGAGAAATTGGAACACTAATTCATTGCTGGTGGAGTTGTGAACTTATCCAACCATTCTGGAGAGCAATCTGGAATTATGCCCAAAGTATTATAAATAATTTCATACCCGTTGACCCAGCCATACCACTTCTAGGGTTATATCCCAAAGAGATCATAGAAGTGGGAGGAAGACCCAAATGTACAAAAATATTTTTATCAGCCCTTTTTGTGGTTGTAAAGAATTGGAAACTAAAGGGGTGCCCATCAATTGGGGAATGGCTAAACAAGATGTGGTATATGAATGTAATGGAATATTATTGTGCTATAAGAAACGAGGACGTGACGGATTTCATAATTACCTGGAGAGACTTATACAAATTGATGCTGAGCGAGAAGAGTAGAATCAGAAGAAATTTGTATACAATCACAGACATACCATATCTGTGATGACCAACTATGACAGACTGGACTCTTTTCAGCAATGCAGTGACATAAGTTAACCCTGAAAGACTCAAGAAAGTCTTGAGAAATGCGCCATCCAGAGATATAACTAGAAAGAACTGAGCCTGAATCCTGATGGAAGCAAACTAAATGATCTTGTTCTTTTCACTGTTTGGTTTTATTTCTTCCCTACCATCTTTCATCCCACCTAGTACAATACACCTTTGTAATTGGAATAATGTCTAATATGAATGCATTTGTAGATCCTATACTGGACAATATGCTGTCGTTTGGGGAGGGGTGAGGGAAGGAAAGGAAATTTGAAAATCAAGCAACTATGGAATTGAATCTTGTTAAATGAAACTAAAGTAATAAATTAATTAAAAAAAAGAATTGATTCCCATTACACCAATGAAGTCATACAAAACATATTTCCACAATGGTCATGTTCCAAAAAAAATAAAGAAATTTTTAGAAATATGTTTCAGTCTCCACTCAGAGTTCATTAGTTGTCTCTCTGGACACAGCATTTTTCATCATGGATTGTTTACAGTTTTTGTGGATCTTTGTATTGCTCAGAGTAGCTAAGTCTTTCACAGTTGATCATTTTAACAATATTGCTATTACTGTGTAGAACATTCTCCTGGTTCTGCTCATTTCACTTTTCATTAGCACATATAAGTCTTCCTAGGATTTCCTGAGACCATCCCCTTTCAATGTGTAAAGTCAAGGGATGGTGGAGAGAGCTTCCAGTGTGAAGAGGGTTCTATGTTGTGGTAAAGAAATTATGTAGTCTTAGGAGTATATCCTGAACAGGAACAGTGGACAGTGTCCTGCTACTATCACATTCTAGTTCTGTGACCCTGTATTAGTGACTAAACTCTTCAGTGCTCCAGGCTTCTCTACAACTCTGCTGCACTGAACAGTTGTCCATCCGCATTGATAGAGGAAGCTCCCTTAATTGGAAGCTCCCCATGCTAATGAAATTAAAGGTCCAGATCAAAAACAAAGATCAAGAAAAGCAAATATTTAAGTAACCTCCACTAATGTCTTCCTGAGATGCTTCAAATGGGTAGGGAGGTCATTTTGGCTTCTCCAAAGCTATCCTGGGTTTCTAGTATGTTCGATCCAACTATGAAGGCTTTAAATATGAGCTCAGCAACAGCTACATGACACAGTGGATAGAGTGCCAGGCCTAGAATCAGGAAGATCTGAGTTCATATCCAGCCTTAGACCCTTACTAGCTATGTGACCCTGGGCAAGTCACTTAACTCTGGTTTCCTTAGTTTCTTCATCTGTAAAATGAACTGGAGAAGGAAATGGCAAATCACTCCAATACCTTTTCCAAGGAAACCCCAAATGGGGCCATGAAGAACTGGACACGACTGGAAATGACTGAACAACAACTACCACCAACATCTTCCTGCTTTATTATGTTAGCCAACCTGACCAGCGAGATGTGGTACCTCAGAGCTGTTTTGGTTTGTATTTCTCTAATCAATAGTGATTTAGAGCATTTTTTCATATGACTATAGATAGCTTTAATTTCTTCCTCTGAAAACTACCTGTTCATATTCTTTGGTCACTTATCAGTTGAAGAATTACTTGTATTCCTGTAAATTTTACTCAGTTCTCTATATATTTTAGAAATGAGGCCTTTATCAGAGGCACTGGTTGTAAAAATTGTTTCCCAGTTTTCTGCTTCCCTCCTAATCTTGGTTGCATTGACTTTGTTTGTGCAAACCCTTTTCAATTTAATGTAATCAAAATTATCCATTTTTGCATTTTGTAATGCTTTCTTTCTCTTGTTTGGTCATAAATTCCTACATTTTCCATGAATATGACAGATATACTATTCCTTGCTTCCCTAATTGGTTTATAGTATCAGCCTTTATACCTAAATGATATGCCCATTTGGACTTTATTTTGGCATAATAACCACCAACAGATTACATATTTGGAGGCCAAAAACCACAGCTGGAACACTATGTCAATTGTTTTGGTTGGAGTGATTCATGAACATACTCTACTAAGGTTTTTTGAGGAGCTGTCAGCCTCCTTTGTGGGGGATCTTTGAACACTGATTAAATAATTTAAATGACAACTAATGATATTACATCACATTTATGAATGCTTTTAGATTTACAAAGTTTTTGAGATATGTTTATTCCTACTTCAGTAATACGAAAAACAAGCCTTATTGAAATTACACAAGTTTTGTACGAACTAATTCAGAATAAAGCAGGTGGAACTAGGAAAACAAGATGTAGCAATGCAAGTAGAGGGAATAGCAACAGAAAAAATGAAGCCAAGATGCTGTGTTATAATAATGACCAAATTTGGATCTGAAGAAGAGATGGGGAAAATACAGCTTACTCTCTGCTACTCATGGTACAATTCCTTTAGAGGAAGCGTGGAGTAATTGGGTCTGGAAGACTTAGGGGTCTCCTGAAAATGCTAATGCATTTTGTTTACCAGTACATCAAAATTCTGTAAGTCATCACATGGAAGAAGAAATAAAGACTCTTAAGGGAATCTAAAGCCTTAACAAATAGAGTTGCATGAAAGAATGTGATGGTTAAATGCATCTTAGGTCACTGAGGGATCTCTGGTTTTTGAAAAGGGCTGTTGAAGTTTCCTTTTTTAAAGCACTTTGGGGAAGGCCACATTGTGTAATACATAAAAGTGAGATGGAAACATCATTAAAGAAAAACAATGACTCAGTATTGCGTCAGACAATGCAAAGATTTGTAGTTGAATTCTCTACCAGGAATACCTGACCCATGTTATAAACCAGACATGAAATTTCCACCCTTCCCTGTTTGAGTTCCAGGGAAATGTTTGAATCAGCTCAGGACTCAACCTTACATCTGGGAATCTGGAATTTTACAAGTCTTTTAGAAGATTGTCTTTGTTAACTATGTATGCTTTTCTTATTTTGTGGAATTCATATTTTGGATGATGTAGTAGAAAGAATACCGACCTAAAAGTTAGAAGACAAGACCAATGCCATTTATAAGGACTTAAGGTCTTGGGAAAATCATTTATAGAGCTTCAGAGTTGAAAATGGCTTCAGGAGTGCAAAAACAAAGATACTCATCAATTTCACATCATGGCTTATGAATGTAATGAAAGATTACTGCATTGTAAAAACATTCATGAAATAAAAAATATTAAGTAATGCACAAGAAGACCTATAAGAACAAATTCAGAGTAAAATGAGTAGCACCAGAAAAATAATATTCAGCAGTGCAAATGGAAAGAATAGCAACAACAAAAAAATGCAATTAAATGCTGTGTCATAATTGTCAAGGTTGGTTTTGAAGAAAAGATGAAAAAATACATTTTACTCTCTTAGGTATAGAACAATGCACAAATTATGATGGTGTGGCAATTAAATAGTAGCTTTGCTGAACTGCTTTCCCCTCCCCTCTTTAATTTGTTTTCCCTATGAGAGATGTTTTGCTGTGTAGGGGAAAGCAGAGGAGTGCATTCAGAAGTGAAAGTTATGTACATATACTACTACTACTACATCCAAACACCATTGATTAGGAACTCTGCCCATTCTCAGACTATTTTAGGTAGTCTGATTTGTTAGGAACTTTAATTCTACCCATTAATTCTAATTGTGTCCTCTGACACCAAGCAAAGTAAGCCTACTATTCTCCTACTAAATAACCCTTTAAGTATTTTAAGACTACTATGGGCTCCAACTAAAATTTCCCAGTTGTTTTGATTGGTCTTTAAATAGTTTTGAATCTCTTCACTATTCTGGTCTGTTTCAAATCCAAATGGACCAACGCGTTAGTTCCTTGTACAACTGCTTTGAGCAGCTCTCCTTTTTCTTCTTCAGTGGAATCAATTATTTTTGTATCGTCAGAACTTAGCTCTTGAGAACCTCTTGTTTCTTATCAGCTGACTTCCTCTAAGAATGTTGGGTCAACAGTCCTTTCCTTCAACTTTGACATCTGTTCTTCCCCAAATCTCTGATATCTTTCTGGCCATGCCTAGTTTTCCCATCATTAAACACCATTTCTCCTTTGTTAAGCAATTCCTCCTTATTGATCAGAAATCTGGGGCTTTAAAAATATTCTTTTGATGTGAGATCCAGCACTAGCACTTCAGAACTAGATTTTTTTTTTCGAATTTCAAAGAAAACAAAAATGTGAGAGAGTTAGAGGAAAGAGGAAGGTCTCATGCTACCACAGGTTATTGGTTCCCAGCCTCACATAATCCAAATTACTGTGGGCCTACAAAAAAAATCTGATAAAATACCATTGAAAGGTTCAAAGAATGAATTGAATATATTTGATCAAGGCACTTTCTTGTCATATGCTTTAGGCACAAGTGTCTGTTTTTCATCTCGTTCTCTTCCCTTATGTGCATTTAAAGGACATAGTCTAACTTTCAGGTGAAATATGAGTAGAGAGGAGGTCTGAGAAGCCTGAATAGTTTCTTTTTTTACCTCCCTCTCTCTCTCTCTCTCTCTCTCTCTCTCTCTCTCTCTCTCTCTTTCTGTCCAACCATCTATCTATTAATTTTATTTTTATTTTTCAGCTTTCACTTTTATAGGATTTTGAGTTCCACTTTTTTCCTCCTCAAGAGGAATATAATATGATATAGGCTATACATGTACAATCATATTAATATATTTCCACATTAGTCATGTTGTGAAAGAAGATTTAGAACAAACAGGAAAAACTACAGGAAAGAAGAAAAGAGAGAAAATAGAATGCTTTGATCTGCATTCAGATGCCATAATTCTTTCTGCATGTGGATAGCATTTTCCATGGTGAGTCTTTTGGAATTGTCCTAGATCATAGTACTGCTGAGAGTAGCTAAGTCTATCTATCTATTTAGTTGGTCATCACACAATGTTGCTGTTACTCTGTACAATGTTCTCCTGATTCTGTTCACTTCACTCAGTATCAGTTCATGTAAGTTCAGTTTTTCTAAAATCTGCCTGCTCATCATTTCCTATAGAGCAAAAATATTCCATTGCATTCGTACATCACAACTTGTTCAGCCAACAAGTTGTTCTCTAAGTGATGATCTTTTCCTCAATTTCCAATACTTTGCCACCACAAAAAGAGTTGCTATAAATATCAAAATAATATTTGTAAAACCCAGATTTCTGATCAATAAGGAGGAATTGCTCAACAGAGTGGGGATGGTATTTAATGACGGGAAAGTTAGGCATGGTCAGACAGATACCAGAGATTTGGGGAGAACAGATGTAAAAGTTCAAGGAAAGGACTGTTGACCCTAAATTGTACATGTTGTCTCCCCCCAAAAGAATAAGATGTATATATTTATGATATCTTTGGAATACAGATTTAGTAGCTCTACAAAACAAAAATACTAAATTTACAGACAGTATAAGAAGAGGTAATATTAGAATTAGAGTTCTTCCTGAAAATATAATGAAAAATAAAATGTGACTAGTATATTCAAAAAATCATATAGAAACAATGTCCCCAAATACTTGAAGCAGAATGTAAATTGCAGATTAAGCAAAACCCAAGAATACCAAGAGAAAGAAAACCTAAGTTTAGCTCACAGGGAAGTAAACAAATTTCATAGGTAAAATATCAAAGAACGTCTGATTTTTTTACAGCTATCTCTATATAATATCTCTATATGAAGGACAATATCCTTCAAATTCCTAGGAGAAATGAACAGAATGGCATAGAATTATCACAAGAAATTGTCACAAGAAATAAAAGAAAAATGTCATATAATATTATAGAGAACCAAAAAACTTGACTGGCGTCCTCAACCTTCCTCAATTGATGAGTACCCCTTAGTTTCCAGTTTTTCACTACCACAAAAAGAATTGCCATAAATAGTTTTTTTGTACATAATGGACCTTTTACTTTTTCTTTGATCTCTTTGGGGTATAGACCTAACAATAGTATAGCTAAGTTAAAAGATGTGCATTATTTAGCAACTTTTTGTACACAATTCTAAATTACTAAATCTGATTGTGTCATATTTAGTAATAGCTATTAATAATAACCATTATAAATTTATATAGTGCTTGCTATGTTCTAGGTACTGTGCTAGGTACTTTGTACTTATCTCATTTTGTTCTTGCAACAACCCTGAGAGGTAGGTGTTGTAATTATCACCATTTTGTTATTGATCAGCTGTTTCTGTCAGGTCTGATTTTTCATTACTCTGTTTGGGGTTTTCTTGACAAAGTTACTAGAGTGGTTTACCATTTTCTTCTTCAGCTTGTTTTACAGATGAGTAAATGAGACAAACAGGGTTAAGTGACTTGCCCAGGGTCACACAGCTTTAAGTTTCTGAGAATAGATTTGAACTCATGAAGAGGAGTCTTCCTGATTCCACGGTCAGCACTCTATATATTGTACCACCTAATTGTCCATTCCCATTCTACAGATGAGGAAAATGAGGCAATCATAAATTAAGTGACTTGCCTAGGGTCACACAGCTAGCAAGTGTCTGAAACTGAATTTTGAACTTCCTTCCTCACTCTAGGCCTCATGCTTTGTCTACAATGCTACCCATTATTTGCCTAGTCATAAAATTTGAGATGCAGGTGGAGAAGTGTGATTGGACCAGTTCATAACTCCTCCAACTTTTGTTCATCAATTTGCCTATTTTCACACAGTCCTTTCAATGTTTGTCATTTTCTTCTCCCCTCTCCCCCAACTTTGCCATGCACAGAATTGGTCTATTAAATGGAATCTCAAACTTTCTTTAATTTGCATTTCTTCAATTATTATTGATTTGGAACAGTTTTTTCCATATGTCTATACATAGCCTTGGTTTCTTAAATGAGGTGCATTTTCTCAACTTTTCTCTGGAAGTAAAGTTGGTTATCATAATTTAATGTTATTCAGTTTCATTTTTTTCTTGCTCTTGAGAGATAGTTTCAAGAAATTATATTTGTATTTATCTGATATGAGAGGCAAAGTCGAAAGAAAACATGAGAGCTCTACAAAACAAAAATACTAAATTTACAGACAGTATAAGAAGAGGTAATATTAGAATTAGAGTTCTTCCTGAAAATATGGTGAAAAATAAAATGTGACTAGTATATTCAAAAAATCATATAGAAACAATGCCCCCAAATACTTGAAGCAGAATGTAAATTGCAGATTAAGCAAAACCCAAGAACACCAAGAGAAAGAAAACCTAAGTTTAACTCACAGGGAAGTAAACAAATTTCACAGGTAAAATATCAAAGAACATTTGATTTTTTTTACAGCTATCTCTTTATATCCAGGACAATATCCTTCAAATTCCTAGGAGAAATGAAGAGAATGGCATAGGATTATCACAAGAAATTGTCACAAGAAATAAAAGAAAAATATCATATAATATTATAGAGAACCAAAAAATTTGAGTGGCATCCTCAATGTAATGCTTCTTTAAAATATGAGCCTAAGAAGAAAAGAAATTAATTGGTTCTAAAAAAAAAGACTTTAAGCATTTCTTAAAAAGAACTCCAAGGTGAGGAGGGTATTTAATATGTAGAATGAACAAATGGAAGAAAGTTAAATGCCTGCAGATAGTAAGGAAAGATGAAGAGATGTATTATCTTGTCTTTCTTGTTTCTTTTCCTCTTAGACTTTGCTGTCTCATCATCTGTATGCCATTTGTAGACTAAGGCTGTATTCCAAGACCCTATCTTAGGCCCTCTTCTCTTCTCTCTCATGATGACCTTGTCATTTTTA
The DNA here is from genome assembly GCA_011680675.1 of Gymnobelideus leadbeateri. NCBI lineage: Eukaryota > Metazoa > Chordata > Mammalia > Diprotodontia > Petauridae > Gymnobelideus > Gymnobelideus leadbeateri. The sequence goes on along the minus strand of WOXC01008808.1, from coordinate 42,723 downwards.
TGCAGACAACACTCAGAATTATAAATCCAACCCTTGTTTCTTTCTTGGGTTCCAGTTCTAAATCTGTGGCCATTAACCATTTTGTAGGTCCTGTAGGCACCTCAAATTCTAACTTATCCAAAGCAGAATTCTATATCATTTCCCTGAAACACAATCGTTTTCCTAATTCCCTATTTCTGTCCAGGACACCATCCTGTCAATCATACAAGAGTGTGTGCTCTAAGAGTCTAGAATAGAATAATCTGTGTGAGGGGAGAATGTTAGGGAAGGCTTCTCAGAGGAGGTGGGTATTAATATGAAGGAAAGTAGAACTCCGAGAATTGGGGAAAAGGATTCTAGACTGAGGGAAGATTGTGAGTAAAGATGAACTGAGAGAAAAATGAGTGCACATATTTGGCTATAGGGGAGATTTTCTGCAGGGAAATAGCTATGCCTGGCTCCAGAGGGCAGACCTACACTTCCAATAGCCCAATATAAAGAAAAACTTTTTATTGGAGCTATCCAAAATTTTCTACTGTTGTTTTGTGGAGGCCAAATATAAATGTGAGGAGATAAGATGTAAGGTTGACTAGTATTTGGGAAAAATGTGAGATATCAGATCTGTGATTTCATTTTAAAAATTTATCTCAATGAGATATATCTATCTCTATATAAAATAAATACTGATCAAAGACTATTGAAATAGCTTTTAATGTAGACCAATGCCCATAGAAAGGGATATTTAAGAGGCGGAGCCAAGATGGAGTAGAAACAGCTCTTCCAAGCCTCTCTGCCCCCAGATTCCCCACAAACTATGTAAAAAAGGACTGTGAACAACTTCTGGAGCCCCAGCACCCACAGAACGACACAGAGAAGCTAACCTCCCTCTGAGGACAGCCCAGCAGTCCTGCAGGAAGGACCAGCGCAGCGGTCTGGGAGCCGGCAGCCGCAGAGTGCAGGAGCCGAGCAGAGCCGAGCCGAGCCCAGGTCCGCATGAGCCGAGGTTTTAGCCCCAGCGCGGCAGGGCCAGCAGCCAGCTGGAGGAACCTCAGAACACCAGGAGCTGTGGAGACTCCAGAATTATCAACATAGACTTGCCTAGGACAAAGTAAGAGGTTAGTGTCCTATGGACTTTGGGACCTGTATTTGGGGAATGCGTCAGCTCCCTCCCCTGGGGGCTAGAAGCTGCTGAGGAGACAAGCCACTGTGTAGTTTTCAGAGGCATTTCCGGCTCCCAGCCTACAAATCGTGGGGAGATCCAGCAATCAGTCTTGGGGGGTAATAGCTCTTGCTTTAACCTCCCTGGATCTGGATTGTGATCTAGGGTGGAAGTTGTGGGTGGGTTTACAGCTTGCCAGAAACGGAAGTTGCCCCCACACGTTCGGGACGAAAATTCCTCTATCTGGCCTTAAAGCCATAGTGTGGCAACAAGCCCAAAAGTCAAGCAATTAAGTGGCAACATGCCCAGGCAAAGGAAACAGAAAACTGCAACCCTAGACTCCTATTTTGGGGGCATAGAGCGGGAAAAGGACTGTGAGGTCAGAAGTCCTGCTCCAAAAGCTCCAGGGGAAAACATGAGCGGGTTGCAGGCCATAGAGGACCTTAAGAAGGACTTTAAAAATCAAATAAGAGAAGTGGAGGAAAAATTGGAAAGAGAAATGAGAAGGATGCAGGAAAAGTATGAAATGAGGGTCAACAGCCTGACTGAGGAAAACAACACCTTAAAAAATAGACTAACTCAAATGGCAAAGGAGGCCCAAAAGGGCAATGAGGAGAAGAATGCCTTAAAAAGTCGAATTTGCCAGATGGAAAAAGAATCTCAAAAGTTCACTGAGGAGATTCATTCCTTCAGAGTTAGACTGGAGCAAATGGAAGCTAATGACTTTATGAGGAATCAAGATGCTGTTAAGCAGATCCAAAAAATTAAAGAATAGAATGCAATGTGAAATATCTCATAGGAAAAACCACTGACCTGGAAAATAGATCCAGGAGAGACAATTTAAAAATTATTGGACTACCTGAAAGCCATGATCAAAGAAAGAACCTAGAAATCACCCTTCAAGAAATTCTCAAGGAAAACTGCCCTGATGTTTTAGATCCAGAGGGCAAAATAGAGGTTGAAAGAATCCACCAATCACCTCCTGAAAAAGATCCCAAAAAGAAAACTCCCAGGAATATTATAGCCAGGTTCCAGAATCCCCAGATCAAGGAGAAAATACTACAAACAGCCAGGAAGAAACAATTTCAATATTGTGGAAACACAATCAGAATAGCCCAGGACCTGGCAGCTTCTACACTGAGGGATCGAAGGGCATGGAATATGATATTCCAGAGGGCAAAAGAGCTGGGAATGAACCCAAGGGTCACCTACCCAGCAAAACTGAGTATTTTGTTTCAGGGAAAATATGGTCATTCAGTGGAATAGAGGACTTTCAAGCATTCTTGAGGAAAAAACCAGAATTGAATAGAAAATTTGACATCCAGACACAAGAAGCAAGAGATGCCTGAGAAGGTAATCAGGGAAAAGAAATCAAAAGGAACTTATCAAAGTTGAACTATTTACATTCCTATATGGAAAAGCAATAACTGTGACTGATGATATCTTTCTCACTATGAAAATAATGGAAGAAGGGTGTGTGGTCATATGAATACATATGTGAATGTGTGTGTATATGGTTACAGTTATATATGGATAGAGGGCATAGGTTGAATTTGTTGGGAAGGGAGAATACTCAAGGGATGAAATTATGAGGTGAGAGAGGAAAGTGGCAAGAGGAGATGGGGAGAGACAGGGTAGGGTAAACTATCTCATGTAGAAGAAGCAAGGGGAAGTGGTTGCAAGGGAGGGGGAGAATAGGAAGGGGAAAAAAAAGGCAAATCCACATTCTCATTGAATTTGGTTCAGGGAGAGAATGACATACATACTAAATGGGGATATCTCAACCTGCAGCAGAATAGGGGGAAGGAGGATGAGAGGAGGGATGATGGATGGGAGGGCATCCTTGGGGAGAGGGGAGGTTGGAAGTACCCACTATAGAAGAGGGACAGGATCATGTAGGGAATGGACCAGGTGGGGGGTGGGATGAGTGGGAGGGAATTATAAGCAGCCTTGTACAATATATCTACTATGATAATGTTTTGCATAGCTAGACATGTACAACATATACTGAATTACTTATCTCCCAAGAAGGAATGGGTGACAAGGGAGGAAGGAAATGGATCTGAAATTCGAGGTCGTAACATTAAATGTTTCAAATATATATAAATACTATTATTAATACTCTTTCGCTTGTAATATGGAGATAAGATATGCAGGCTTCGGGACACAAAGATTCACCTTCCTCTAATGGAAAAGTCGATGGGGGTATGGGAGAAGGTATGGGAGAGAGCAGATTGGAGGAAGTGATATCTTGTGGGACTACTATTCTGGGAGGTTGGGTAGGGGAATAATGGCGGGAAAATGATTGTAACTCAAAATCTGGAGGAAATGAATGATGCAAAACAGAAGTTAATAAAGCATTTGTTTAAAAAAAGAAAAAAAGAAAGGGATATTTAAAAGCAAATTATATTTTAAATGGGCCACCCTGCATTGAATGAGAAATGTTATAAATGAACTATATCATGGAACAACATGATCAGGTGCACTGAGAAAGGACCTTGCATCCAGGCCGGAATTGTACTTCTTTGACTTTCTCACTGAGTAACCCTGGGCAATACTTTAACCTCCCTGTGTCTTAAATCCCCTACTCCACAACTCCAAAAATGTAAGATTGGTGTTGGAAATTATGAACTTTAAGATAAAATGTAATTGCTAATAATTATAATTTTATTATAAAACTAAGAGGTATTTTATTTCCCCCTTCAATTAGTGATGACAAAGTGTTAAGCCTGAGGTCCTGTGCAGAGGTTTTGATGTGAAAAGGTGCCTCTAAGACCTGTGATCTTCTTATGAGGGATGAACTTCTGTGATTGGGTCAAGGTGGGACCAGTGTGATTGGGCCAAACACAAGAACCAATTGTGCCTCTCAGAACTTTAAATAGAAGGAGAAATTTTAGCGTGTTTAGGATTCCAAGTATAGAGATGAGAGGGAATTTCTCTTGGAGGAGTTCCCTCCCCTCCTCTCCCCTCACCCCTCCCTCCCTCTCCCCTCCCCTCCCTCCCTCTCCCCTCCCCTCCCTCCCTCTCCCCTCTTCTCTTCTCCTCTCCTCCCCTCCCCTCCCTCTCCCCTCCCTTCACCCCTCCCCTCTCCTCCCCTCTCCTCCCCTCTCCTCTCCTCTCCTCCCCTTCCCTCCCATCCCCTCCCCTCACTTAGCACTACATTATTTCTTTTTTTTTTTTTTTTTTAAAGCAATTGGGGTTAAGTAACTTGCTCAAGGTTACACGGCTAGTCATTTGATTTATGCGTGGGTGCTCATTTTCTGAGGCCGGATCTGATCTCGGGTCATCCAAACTCCGAGGCCGGCGCTCTTACTCACTGCGCCACCTAGCCGCCCCTTTAGGGCAATTGGGGTTAAGTAACTTGCCCAAGGTTACACGGCTAGGTTTTTGTTTGTGTGGATTAAGTGTCGGAGGCCGGCTCCGAACTCAGGTCCTTCTGATTCCAGGGCCGGCGCTCTATTCACTGCGCCACCTAGCCGCCCTACATTATTTCTTTTTTTTTTTTTTTTTTTTTATTTTTTTTTATTTTTTTAAACAAATACTTTATTAACTTCTGTTTTACATCATTCATTTCCGCCAGATTTTGAGTTACAATCATTTTCCCCCATTATTCCCCTACCCAACCTCCCAGAATAGCAGTCCCACAAGATATCGCTTCCTCCAATCTGCTCTCTCCCATACCTTCTCCCATACCCCCTTCGACTTTTCCATTAGAGGAAGGTGAATCTTTGTGTCCCAATGCCTGCACATCTTATCTCCCAATTATAAGCAAAAGAGTATTAATAATAGTATTTATATATATTTGAAACATTTAATGTTACGACCTCGAATTTCAGATCCATTTCCTTCCTCCCTTGTCACCCATTCCTTCTTGGGAGATAAGTAATTCAGTATATGTTGTACATGTCTAGCTATGCAAAACATTATCATAGTAGATATATTGTACAAGGCTGCTTATAATTCCCTCCCACTCATCCCACCCCCCACCTGGTCCATTCCCTACATGATCCTGTCCCTCTTCTATAGTGGGTACTTCCAACCTCCCCTCACCCCAAGGATGCCCTCCCATCCATCATCCCTCCTCTCATCCCCCTTCCCCCTATCCTGCTGCAGGTTGAGATATCCCATTTAGTATGTATGTCATTTTCTCCCTGAACCAAATTCAATGTGAATGTGGTTTTGCCTTTTTAGCCTTCCTTATTCTCCCCCTCCTTTGCAACCACTTCCCCTTGTTCTTCTACATGGGATAGTTTACCCTACCCTGTCTCTCCCCATCTCCTCTTGCCACTTTCCTCTCTCACCTCATAATTTCATCCCTTGAGTATTCTCCCTTCCCAACAAATTCAACCTATGCCCTCTATCCATATATAACTGTAACCATATACACACACATTCACATATGTATTCATATGACCACACCCCCTTCTTCCATTATTTTCATAGTGAGAAAGATATCATCAGTCACAGTTATTGCTTTTCCATATAGGAATGTAAATAGTTCAACTTTGATAAGTTCCTTTTGATTTCTTTTCCCTGATTACCTTCTCAGGCATCTCTTGCTTCTTGTGTCTGGATGTCAAATTTTCTATTCAACTCTGGTTTTTTCCTCAAGAATGCTTGAAAGTCCTCTATTCCACTGAATGACCATATTTTCCCCTGAAACAAAATACTCAGTTTTGCTGGGTAGGTGACCCTTGGGTTCATTCCCAGTTCTTTTGCCCTCTGGAATATCATATTCCATGCCCTTCGATCCCTCAGTGTAGAAGCTGCCAGGTCCTGGGCTATTCTGATTGTGTTTCCACAATATTGAAATTGTTTCTTCCTGGCTGCTTGTAGTATTTTCTCCTTGATCTGGGGATTCTGGAACCTGGCTATAATATTCCTGGGAGTTTTCTTTTTGGGATCTTTTTCAGGAGGTGATCTGTGGATTCTTTCAACCTCTATTTTGCCCTCTGGATCTAAAACATCAGGGCAGTTTTCCTTGAGAATTTCTTGAAGGGTGATTTCTAGGTTCTTTCCTTGATCATGGCTTTCAGGTAGTCCAATAATTTTTAAATTGTCTCTCCTGGATCTATTTTCCAGGTCAGTGGTTTTTCCCATGAGATATTTCACATTGCCTTCTAATCTTTCATTTGTTTGGATCTGCTTAACAGCATCTTGATTTCTCATAAAGTCATTAGCTTCCATTTGCTCCAGTCTAACTCTGAAGGAATGAATCTCCTCAGTGAACTTTTGAGATTCTTTTTCCATCTGGCAAATTCGACTTTTTAAGGCATTCTTCTCCTCATTGCCCTTTTGGGCCTCCTTTGCCATTTGAGTTAGTCTATTTTTTAAGGTGTTGTTTTCCTCAGTCAGGCTGTTGACCCTCATTTCATACTTTTCCTGCATCCTTCTCATTTCTCTTTCCAATTTTTCCTCCACTTCTCTTATTTGATTTTTAAAGTCCTTCTTAAGGTCCTCTATGGCCTGCAACCCGCTCATGTTTTCCCCTGGGGCTTTTGGAGCAGGACTTCTGACCTCACAGTCCTTTTCCCGCTCTATGCCCCCAAAATAGGAGTCTAGGGTTGCATTTTTCTGTTTCCTTTGCCTTGGCATGTTGCCACTTAATTGCTTGACTTTTGGGCTTGTTGCCACACTATGGCTTTAAGGCCAGATAGAGGAATTTTCGTCCCGAACGTGTGGGGGGCAACTTCCGTTTCTGGCAAGCTGTAAACCCACCCACAACTTCCACCCTAGATCACAATCCAGATCCAGGGAGGTTAAAGCAAGAGCGATTACCCCCCAAGACTGATCGCTGGATCTCCCCACGATTTGTAGGCTGGGAGCCGGAAATGCCTATGAAAACTACACAATGGCGTGTCTCCTCAGCAGCTTCTAGCCCCCAGGGGAGGGAGCTGACGCATTCCCCAAATACAGGTCCCAAAGTCCATAGGACACTAACCTCTTACTTTGTCCTAGGCAAGTCTATGTTGATAATTCTGGGGTCTCCACAGTTCCTGGTGTTCTGGGGTTCCTCCAGCCGGCTGCTGGCCCTGCCGCCCTGGGGCTAAAACCTCGGCTCACGTGGACCTGGGCTCGGCTCGGCTCCTGCGCTCTGCGCGCTGCCGGCTCCCAGACCACTGCGCTGGTCCTTCCTGCAGGGTGCTGGGCTGTCCTCAGCGGGAGGTTAGCTTCTCTGTGTCGTTCTGTGGGTGCTGGGGCTCCAGAAGTTTTTCAGAGTCCTTTTTCACATAGTTTGTGGAGAATCTGGGGGCAGAGAGGCTTGGACGAGCTGTTTCTACTCCGCCATCCTACATTATTTCTTAAAGGTCCGCCCAGTTTCCTTTAAAATTGTCCATTTCATCCTTTTTTATGACACAATAATATTTCATGATATCAATATGCCAAAGTTTGTTTATCCATTCCCCAATAGGTAGACAGCTCTTTTGTATCTAATTTTTCGCTGCCACAAAAGGCAACACAACTAAATGGTAGAGGGGTTTGGAACTAGAATTTAGATTGTATGAATGAGATACAATGCTGTCATATAAGGGAGAATTCCAGTTGTATGCCCTGTATCATAATTGTTCAGGTTCTTTGTGAACATGGATAACAGGGTGGGCTGAGGTGGGGAACTGGGGAAGAGAGGGGAAGGGAAGGAAAAAAGAGTGTGTGTGTGTGTGTGTGTGTGTGTGTGTGTGTGTGTGAGAGAGAGAGAGAGAGAGAGAGAGAGAGAGAGAGAGAGAGAGAGAGACCTCACCTCACCCCCTCCACTAAATCGAATTCACTCTCAGGGACCTGGCTTCAACTATAGAAATGGAATCCTTAACTCTTAAGCAGAAAGTTTCTAGAGGCATGGTTAGCATTTTTTTTTTTTTTGGTTAGCCAGTTTTTCTGTTCCCTTCTCGACTTAATCAAAGAAGTTCATGCCTTAAAAGTATCACAGGGCATACAGGCATCTTGTTTACACGTTAAGACCTCATCTTGTGTTATTATCCTTTAAATAAGTTTTCTTTTTTGCTTTTTTTGCAGGGGGGGAGGCAGGGCAATTGGGGTTAAGTGACTTGCCCAAGGTCACATGGTTATTAAGTGTTAAGTGTTAAGTGTCTGAGGTCAGATTTGAACTCAAGTCCTCCTGACTCCAAGGCCAGTGCTCTATTCACTGTGCTACCTAACCACCGATATTATCCTATAAATATAATGATTGTATTGTGATTATGATTATATTAATTGATATCTGGCTTAGAATTTCCCCATACATAATTATTATAAATACAAATAGATATAGAATTTTATGTGATATAAAATTATCACATATTGATCTGGGAGTAAAATTGTCACCCACGTGAGAAGGGCACACACTTTCAGGACACTCAAGTGTTAGCACAACGTGGTAGAATAGTCTTGTATTCATTTCATTAATAAGACCTAGATTCTAGTCCCAATCCCCTCTACCAATTAGTTGTGTTGCCTTGTGCAGCAACCCAGAAAACTCCACCCGTTTTCTAGAATCTTTCATTGTCTAGAAACTTTATTGCTGCACAGTAAAGCAAGTGATTCTTACTTTATTAATGCCTGTGGCATTAGAGATGGAACACCAATTCAACATGCCTGAGAAACCTCATCTCTCTCTATAAAATCCTGGATCCTGGTTGGCATTACTGAGGTTAAACCTAACATACTCATCCCTGCTGAGCTGGAAATTCATTACACATTCTCTGGTTACTGTGTCTCTTTGCAGTGACTGTGGCATGATGTCACATGTATTGTTTTCTTCTTCTTCTTCTTCTTCTTCTTCTTCTTCTTCTTCTTCTTCTTCTTCTTCTTCTTCTTCCTCTTCTTCCTCTTCTTCTTCTTCTTCTTCTTCTTCTTCTTCTTCTTCTTCTTCTTCTTCTTCTTCTTCTTCCTCTTCTCCTCCTTCTCCTCCTCCTTTTCTCCTCTTCTTCCTTTTTGTTTTTGTTCTTCTAATTCTCTTCTTATTCCTCACCTTCCCTATACCCCTCGACATCTCAAGAAACATTTTATTTCTTCCTTTATGTGACTTAAAAGGTCCCTATTGCTTTAGCACCATTGGTTGGTCTGCCTCTTTGTCAAAAACCTCCAAGTCCCTAAAAAGCAGCTGCAGTGAACCAAGGCACTCTTGGGCAAGTCACTTATGTGGACTTCAGCTTTTAAAACCTGTAAAACAAGACATTTGGCCTAGCTGACCTCAAAGGTCCCCTACTGCTCGTGTTCCAGCTCTAATATGATATTTTTCTATTATTCAGTTCCTGAGGTGAGGTGATTAAAATGTTAATGTATAACTTCCAAAGAGGTAGACAATGTGTACTGTTATTTGTCTCCTAGGAAATAGTTTTCCTTGTGACAAAACAACCCCAAGCCCAGTATTGTATAAAATAAGCATGTTTATGTATGTTTACTTTTGACATTCCATGTCCCCAGTGTCTGTTTTCTCTTAAATTAGTGCTTCTCAAATGTGTGGTTAAATCTGACAGCAGCTACTCAAGCTTGGGAGGCAGAAGGTGAAGGAAAAAGGACCAGGAAATGAAGGAAGGCAATTCTCCTTGTTTGATGGCTTACTGTTTATTTGCACTTTCACAGTTCTACTTTTATAAGCTCTCCTAATTTCCCCTAAGTCCAGCCTAGAGGTTTTAATGACTACTTTAATGACTACTCCCTCCCATGCTATGTTTTTCTGTTTGGGAGCCAGTTTTCTCTATGTGAAAAGTCCCTTACCTTCCTTGCTCATAGTTTATATATAATACCTGCCTCCAAAAAACATGTGCTCATGGTGGTTTCATAAAGTAAGAGTCCTGATTCAGTTGATTGGGCTCAAAAGCCTATCAGGGCTCTAAATAGAGGAGACAAGCAATATGTCAGGGTAGAATGATGTAATACAGGTTAGCATCCCCCCAGAACAATTTCACAAGTTCTAGAAAATGCATCAGAGTAAGGCTTTAGCAGGAAATCCAATGAACAATCACAGCAACTCATTTTTTCAGTCCAGGTCATCCTTGAGAGACAAAGAGGTCTGTGGTCATTAGGGACAGAATTTATTTAATTAAAAGCACATGGAGCATAACATTCCAATACTCAGACTGAACAGGGACCTGGCTGCAGCTGTGCAGTAGGGTGAGAAGAGGTCTCAGATCCAACACACTTCTTCTAACTCTCCAATCCAATGTTCTCTCCACTGTACCATATAGTATAGCAGGTTGATTATCAGGGCAGGCCTCCAGTTTGCTTTAAATGAGATAATGCCTATAAGGTACTTTGCAAATCTTAAATGTGCTGTAAAAATGTCAACTCTAATTTCCAGCTCTGCCCTCAAGAGTTGAGTCTGCACGCTCTGGAGCTGAGATAGGTAGCTTATCCAGAGGTGACCAGGCCTTGGAAAAGCTGGCTCATACTGCCTATACTTGTGGGAGACCAGATTTTATACCAGAAAGCCATTGAAATAATTGATAGTGAGAAAGAGCTGCCAAATTCCTGTTGGTGGGTCAGCACATTCTCTTCCCAGTAGGAAAGCCTACTTGGGAAATGAAATTTAGATAGAAGGCTGCCTGATGTGCACATGGAACCAGAGCAAGGAAAGTCATTAGTAGGATGTGCCTGCCAAGCCAGCCAGGTGCTGGTGTCAGCTAGTTTAGGCATCCTTTCAGAAGGGCTTAAAGACATATTACCCATGCAGGCTCTCTCCAGATTTCCCCTCCTCACTTAGTACCACGTGCTGTCCTTTCTGTTTTTTCATTATTGTGGGCATTCCCTACAGAACATTTCAAAGAACAAAATGGTTTCACAGTAGCTGAGACAAACAGTAGAGTCCAATAGAAAAGTGCTTGAACTGCCATCAGGTAACCCTGGGTTCACACATGCTAGCTGTGTGACCTTAGCAAGAAGCGTGCTGGTAAATGTTTAATAACTGATTCTCTTCGGGAAAATGGACCCATGAAACACTTTTAAGTTTAATCTATACTTACTAATGTTTTTCTCCATTTCTTCTTAAGTTTAGAAAATGAATGAACAAAACAGCAAATCAAGTCTTGTTTTGTAGCATTTGCTATTTATGAGATGTAAATTCTCACACTGAAAACTTGACAATTGGTTTTCTGAGCTGGTTCAAGCTAGTTCCAGGTACCCCCAAACCCTGGGCAACTTAGCACCTCTGAACCTTAGTTTCTTCATCTGTAAAATGGAGATTAAGGCAGCTAGGTGGGGCAGTGGACAAAGTGCCAGGCCTGGAATCTGGAAGACTCATCTTCCTGAGTTCAAATCTGGCCTCAGAACTTCCTAGCTGTGTGACCCTGGGCAAATCACTTAACCCTGTTTGCCTCAGTTTCCTCATCTGTAAAATGAGTTGGAGAAGAAAATGGCAAAAGACTCCAGTATCTTTGCCAAGAAAACCCCAAATGGGGTCTCAAAGAGTTGGGCATGACAAAATAACAACAATCTCTTTATATGTATATAAAAATGAAGCATATTCTAAAAGCCAGTTATTACTATTATTAAAACATCATTAACTACAGCCAGATCATTCTTATTTTTGAATGGGATAGTATAGTAGAAATCAGGACTGTCCTGGAAAATCAAGAATGGAAACTTTCTTTACCGTTGCCTCTTGGAATACCTGTTGTTGTCATTCAGTTGTTTCAGTCATGCCCAACCCTTCATGACACCATTTGGGGTATTCATCACAAAAGACACTGGAATGGGTTGCTATTTCCTTCTCTAGTGGGTTCATTTTGTCAGTCACTCAGAGGCCTTATGACTTGCCCAGGGTTTCACAGATAGTAAGTGCCTGAATACAGATTCAAAATCTGGTCTTCCTGACTCTAGGCCCAGTGCTCCACCCACTGAGCCATTGGCTGCCATTTTTAGAATTCCTAATTTCTTCCAAGCCTTAGCTCTAGTACCACCTCCTACATGAAATCTTTCAGGATTCTCCCAGTTTTTAGGACCTTGTTCCTCATCAAATTATCTTGTAATTATCTCTGTGTTTGTTTATCTTCTAGTGGAATGTGAGCTCCTTGAGGACAGGAATTTTTTCATTTGCATTTTCAGTTGCTAGGCTGAGTGACTTGCAAAGTTATGAGTGTTGAATAAAATTTTGAATATCCAGAGGCATCTGTGGCCCAGCTCTCCCAGGACTGGTCTGTTACTGTTCCTGTCAGTACTAATGAGACAACTATACCCAGTAACTGTCCATCTAACCACACCCTCTGATTCTGTGCTTTGCACTAACCTGCTTTTATCCATCTTAGTATTGTTAAATGCCATTCACCAGAACTATACTCCAAATCTGTACAACAAATTTGTTTGATGATCTTATGGCCATAAACCCAAAGTAATTAGTATGGGATCAGAAATGATGTTTTATTAATAGCAAAATTCTCCCTACAGCAAAGGAAATAACCCTGAATCCCTTTGGAAACACAAATCACACTAAAAAGTAATAACTGACTGGACTACTGCCTGGCAAATTAGCAAACTCAATTTGAAACTCAAGAGCTTGTAGAAAAAATGATTTTATAGCTTTTCCTGCCTTGTCATTTCCCCAGAATGCAGCGTCTGCTACATGGTCAAGGGGGACAGACAATAGCATTTGAAGAGGAATGTGGTGGTAGGCAGGGGATTTTATTTTCTGGCAAACTGCTAGAGGTACCTGTACTGGGTTACAAACCTCCCTGAGAACTAAACTGGGGCATCCACATTGGGGGTCAGAGGTGGGAGGGAATAGAGTGAGGGATTTTCAAAGGGGACAGAGTAATTATTTTGAATACATCCCATGCTTGCCTCCAGGGAGTGCAGTGGCATATGATCCAACTTCCTACCTTCTTATTGGTTAGTCACATACACCTTTGAGGTCAAGACACAACCCGCTCCTTGGAGACTAATACTTTAGATCATTCCTACAGGAATTTTCCTTATTGGCAGCTAAGGTTAGACCACTTCTTTACTTAACCCTTCAATGGTTTTCCTATTATGCATTGAATAAAATTCAGCATCTTAAAGCTGGAGTAGAATCTGTTCAAGCACAATTGTGATACCCAAATACATGCCCATGTGAATCTATTGCTTTTTCCCTGGTTACAATGGAAGCTCCTTTAAAAATTGTTCTCTTTTATATCAAATTACATAAGCCCTGTCCCCTTTTAAGTATAGGTCTTCATTCCACTGTGTCTTCACTCCCGAATTCCCAGGTCCCAAAGTCCACACTGCATTGACCTCTCACTTTGTCCTTGGCATCTATGTGTTGATAATTCTGGAAACCGCCACAGCTGCTGGTGATCTGGGGTCCCTCCAGTTGGTGGCTGGTCAGGCCTGCCCTGAGGCTAAGATCTCCTCTGGAGTGGGGCTGGGGTTGGCTCCCAGAGCACTGTGCTGGCCAATTCCTGCCAGACTGTCCTCAGCAGGAGGTTAGCTTCTCTGTGTCATTTTGTGGGTTCTGTAGCCCCAAAGTTTATATAGAGTCATTTCTTACATGAATTGCGGTTGGTGGGAGTCTGAGCTGTGCAGAAGTCCTGTTTCTACTCTGCCATCTTGACTCTCCAACCATCATCACTTTCTTAAGCCTAGACAATCATCAAAGCCATAAATAAAGCCTAATTTATAATATTCATCTATTTCCAAGGTGTAATTGATCATACTGAAAATTTAACAACCAACTTCCACAGCCTTGTACAATATATCTACTATGATAATGTTTTGCATAGCTAGACATGTACAACATATACTGAATTACTTATCTCCCCAGAGGGAATGGGTGACAAGGGAGGAAGGAAATGGATCTGAAATTCGAGGTCTTAACATTAAATGTTTCAAATATATATAAATACTATTATTAATACTCTTTTGCTTGTAATTGGGAGATAAGATGTGCAGGCATTGGGGCACAAATATTCACCTTCCTCTAATGGAAAAGTCAAAGGGAGAAGGTATGGGAGAGAGCAGATTGGAGGAAGCGATATCTTGTGGGACTGCTATTCTGGGAGGTTGGGTGGGGGAATAACAGAGGGAAAATGATTATAACTCAAAATCTGGCAGAAATGAATGATGTAAAACAGAAGTTAATAAAGCATTTGTTTAAAAAAATAAAATAAAAACAGAAAAAAAAACAACCAACTTCCAAGAACCAGTATGATCTGACTCCAGAACACTCCTTGGTCTCTATTTGATGGGTGTTGGGTAAAAAGATAGATCCTAGGAAATCAAGGCCCTACCTGGAATCAAGTGGTAACAATTGGGGTAGCTATACAGTACAATCAGCACAATTATATATTAGCACAGGATGAAAGGCCAAATAGGATGGATTGTTTTCACAAGGGAAAGTAAGCAAACCCACTTGGAGGGGAGGACATTTACAATCCTGCCAATGACAGGTATATAAGCCTGAAAGAGAAAAGACTCCATATTAGGAGGTTCTCAGGTTAACAAGGATAAGTTTTTGAAAGAAATGTAGGAATTAGAGCCTAATGTTTATTTTCACAAATGAGGCACAAATATAATTACAGGTTCAAAAGCCAAGTAAGTGAGTGGCAAAATGCCCAGGCAAAAGAAGCAGAGCAAACAGAGCAATCAAACTTTACACTCCTATTTTGGGGACAAAAAGGATCAGAGCATGGAACAGGAGGAATACAGCAAAGTCAGAAGTCCTGCACCAAAAGATTCCAAGAAAAATATGAGCTGGTTACAGGCCATGGAAGAGCTTTAAAAGGATTTTGAAAATCAAATAAGAGAAGTGGTAGAAAAATTGGGAAGAGAAATGAGAACATTGCAAGAAAATTATGAAATGAGAGATAACAGCCTGACTGAGGAAAATAACACCTTAAAATAGACTAACTCAAATGGCAAAAGAGGCTCAAAAAGGCAATGAGGAGAAGAATGTCTTAAAAAGCCAAATTTGCCAGATGGAAAAAAGAATCTCAAAACCTCACTGAGGAGATTCATTCCTTCAGAGTTAGACTGGAGCAAATGGAAGCTAGTGACTTTATGAGAAATCAAGATGCTGTTAAACAGATCCAAACAAATGAAAGAATAGAAGGCAATGTGAAATATCTCATGGGAAAAACCACTGACCTGGAAAATAGATCCAGGAGAGATAATTTAAAAATTATTGGACTACCTGAAAGCCATGATCAAAGAAAGAACCTAGAAATCACCCTTCAAGAAATTCTCAAGGAAAATTGCCCTGATGTTTTAGACCCAGAAGGGGAAATAGATGTTGAAAGAATCCACAGATTGCCTCCTGAAAAAGATTCCCCCCCCCCCAAAAAAAACTCCTAGGAATATTATAGCCAGTTTCCAGAATTCCCAGATCAAGGAGAAAATACTCCAAGCATCCAGGAAGAAACAATTTCAATATTGTGGAAACACAATCAGAATAGCACAGGACCTGGCAGCTTCTACACTGAGGGATCAAAGGGCATGGAATATGATATTCCAGAGGGCAAAAGAGCTGGGATTAAAACCAAGAATCACCTACCCAGCAAAACTGAGTATCTTTTTTCAGGGGAAAATATGGGCATTCAGTGGAATAGAGGACTTTCAAGCATTCTTGAAGAAAAAACCAGAGTCGAATAGAAAATTTGACATTCAGACACAAGAAGCAAGAGATGCTTGAGAAGGTAATCAGGAAAAAGAAATCAAAAGGAACTTATCAAAGTTGAACTGTTTACATTCTTACATGGAAAAACAATAACTGTGACTGATGAAACCTTCCTCATTATGAAAATAATTGAAGGAGGGTATATGGGCATATGAATACATATGTGAACGAGTGTATACATGTTTACAGGTATACATGGATAGAGGGCACAGGTTGAATTTGGTGGGAAGGGATGATACTTAAGGAGTGAAGTTAAGAAGTGAGAGAGGAATGTAGCAAGAAGAGATGGGGAGAGATGGGGGCAGGGGTAAACTATTTCATGTAGAAGAGGCAAGGGAAAGTAGTCACAGGGGAGGGGAAGAACAGGAAGGCAAAAAGGCAAAACCATATTCTCATTGAATTTGGTTCAGGGAGAGAATGACATACATATTAAATGGGATATCTCACCATGCTGAAGAGTAGGGGGAAGGGGGATGAGAGGGGGGATGATGGAGGGGAAGGCATGCTGGGGGGAGGTGAGGTTGGAGGCACCCACTTTTGAAGAGGGACAGGATCAAAGTAGGGAATAGAACAGGTGGGGGTGGGATGGGTGGGAGGGAAATATAAGCAGTCTTTTACAATATATCTACTATGGTAATGTTTTGCATAGCTATACATGTATAACATATACTGAATTGCTTATCTTCCCAGAGGGGATGGGTGACAAGGGAGGAAGGGAATGGATCTGAAATTCAAAGTTTTAAAATGAAATGTTTCAAATGTATATACATACTATTATTAATACTATTTTGCATGTAATTGGGAGATAAGATGTGCAGGCATTGGGGCACAGAGATTCACCTTGCCCTAATGGCAAAGTCAAAGGGGGTATGGGAGAAGATATGGGAAAGAACAGATTGGATGAGGGGATATCTTGTGGGACTGCTATTCTGGGGTGTTGGGTAGGGGAAAAATGGGGAAAAATTGTAACTCAAAATCTGGCTGAAATGAATGATGTAAACCAGAAGTAAATAAATAGAATTTGTTAAAATAAAAAAAAAATAATAAAGTAACTCAAATGGCAAAAGAGGCTCAAAAAGGCAATGAGGAGAAGAATGTCTTAAAAAGCCTAATTTGCCAGATGGAAAAAGAATCTCTGAAGCTTACTGAGGAGATTCATTCCTTCAGAATTAGATGGGAGGAAATGGAAGCTAGTGACTTTATGAGAAATCAAGATACTATTAAACAGATCCAAACAAATGAAAGAATAGAAGGCAATGTGAAATATCTCATTAGAAAAAACCCCACTAACCTAGAAAATAAATCCAGGAGAGATAATTTAAAAATTATTGGGCTACCTGAAAGCCATGATCAAAAAAAGAACCTAGAACTCATTCTTCAAAAAATTCTCAAGGAAAATTGCCCTGATGTTTTTGAACCTGAGGGCAAAATAAAGGTTGAAAGAATCCACTGATCACCTCCTGAAGAAGATCCCAAAAAGAAAACTCCCAGGAATATTATAGCCAGCTTCTGAAATTCCCATATCAAGGAGAAAATACTACAAGCAGCCAGGAAGAAACAATTTGAATATTGTGGAAACACAATCAGGATAATACAGGATCTGGCAGCTTCTACACTGAGGGATGGAAGGGCTTGGAATATGATATTCCTGAAGTCAAAGGAGCTAGGATTAAAACTAAGAATCACCTACTCAACAAAACTGAGTATCCTGTTTCAGGGGAAAATATGGTCATTCAGTGGAATAGAGGACTTTCAAGCATTCTTGATGAAAAAACCAGAGTTGAATAGAAAGTTTGACATTGAGAAACAAGAAGCAAGAGATGCTTGAGAAGGTAAACAGGGAAAAGAAATCAAAAGGAACTTATCAAAGTGGAACTACTTATATTTCTACATGGAAAAATGATAATTGTAACTGATGAAACTTTTCTCAGTATGAGAATAGTTGAAGAGAATATATATGTATATATATGTATATATGTATGTATGTATATATAGTGTGTGTGTATATACATACATATATATGTATATGTGTGTATGTGTATACATACACAGATATGTCTATATAGGAGGGTATATGGGCATATGAATAAATATATGTGAGTGTATGTATATATGTCTACAGGTATACATAGACAGAGGGCACAGGACCAATTGAATAGGAAGGGATTATACTTAAAATGTGAAATTAAGAGGTGAGAGAGGAATATAATGAGAGGAGATGGGGAGAGACAGAATGGGGTAAATTAACTAATATAGAACAGGCAAGGGAAAATTGTTATAATGCAGGGGAAGAACAGGAAGGCAAAAGGGAATGAGATCCTTATTCTTATTGACTTTGGCTTAGGAAGGGAATGACATACACACTAAAGAGGGCATCTCATCCTACAGGAGAGAACAGGGGGGATAATGGAAGGTAGGACAGGCTGGGGTGGAGGGAATTTGGAAGCACCCACTTTTGAAAAGTGACAGGATCAAAGTAGAGAACAGAACAAGTTGGGGGTGGGATAGGATGGAGGAAAGTATAGGCAGTCTTTCACAATATATCCATTATGGAAATGTTTTGCATAGCTACACATATACAACCTATATTGAATTGCTCATCTTCCCAGTGAGGGTGGGTGATGAGGGAGGAAGGGAAAGAGTCTGGAATCCAAAGTTTTAAAATCAAATGTTTAAATATATATATATATATATATATATTATTATTATTATTATTTTACATGTAATGGGGAAATGAGATATACAGGCACTGGGGCATAGAGATCCTCCATACCCTACTGGAAACTTGAAGGGTGAATGGGGGAAGGTATGAGAGAGAGCAGATTGGGGGAGGGGATAAGTTTTGGGGTGTTTGTTGTGTAGGGAAAATTGGCGAGAAAATGTGTAACTCAAAATCTTGTGGAAATGAATGATGCAAACTAAAAAATAAAAAATAGAGAGAGAAAAGGAAGTGATGATGGAGAAAATCATAACAGTGACAAACTTAAAAGTGTGTCATGCATATGTTTTTCCCCTTGAAAAGCTGGTTGTTAAACATTTATTAGCATACTTCTGGAGATATTCATGGTCTTTGAAACATGAACTACCTCTTCCCTCCAGGGACGTTGCACCCCAATACTTGCTTCCCCACCCCCAATTGAGTTTGCTCTAGGTTCAATAATTTTTACCTAGAACTCTGATAGTAGTATTTGACAAATTAGATTACCTTGGTCTATGTTAAGCCACAATGAGTCTTGTACTAAATATTGTCTAGATGTATGTAAAAAATCTGAAATACACATTGCATATCCTTATCCTTAGAAAGTTTGTAAGAAGCTGCCATGAAGAGAGAGGAGGTTGATGTGGGAAAATAAAAGCCCCAGAGATAGGAAAAACATAAATGAGATAAATATGTGGTTGAAAAAAATAATTAAATCCCAGCAATATTGAAATTGTGTTCCAAGAAAGGGACAAGTATATGTTTCAGGGCAGTAGTAGAGGAAAAAAGGTGTGGATATTTAATCCTAATAAAGAAGAGAACCTAATATTCTTATGAAATCAGGAAAGGCTGCATGATAGAGAGCAAAAGATTCTGGGAAGTGACCTTTTCAGATAAGCTGGGATAGACAAAGCATTTGTGATAAAATGCAGACATAGAGAAGCTTTGACTGCAGGAGCAAGAGGATTAGATGAGTAAAGTATTAAGCATTTGATCCTAAATTATTGCATAGGATAAGCTGGAGAGCAGTAGGAGACGGGGTGAATGAAGGAACCCAAAGGTACTTGGGTAATTGGAAAAGAAGGAGAAGGGGCAAAGGTTGGCTCTTGTTCAAAGGCAAACCTTCAGAAGAATTTTCCAAATGTGCAACTATTAATCTTTAAATAGTGCATGTTTTTTTAAAGTAATGCAGTCATTGAAACCCACTTTTTATTTCAGCTGAGCTTATACCTCTGTCTTCTAAATTTTTCCCAAATATGTTACTATAAAATCCTGTGCTGTTGTTTCTCACATGATTAGACTACTAAATAATTTGGGATAAAATTTTTATTTGTTCATAAAACCTCTTTTTCTTTTTATCAAGTGGAGAGAAAAATATTTAAAAAAAATAAAGCATTTTATCCTCAAATACAGTTTGACTCTAAAACCTGATTAAGTTGAGTTTAGTATTGGTTCTTTAAGCCTATTTGAGCTGAGCTAAACTCTAGTGGTTTTGATTAGGTTGGAAAGGGTTCAGATACAGGGACCACTAATAGGTTATAGGTCTGTTGTCTGAGGTTTACATTAACTTTACAAAGTCTTATCATCAGAAGATGGGCCACCGGTTCACAAAAACTTTTCAATCATCATAAAAGTCCATGAGGACTATATGCCATGTTAACAAATGGTAAAAGAATATGGACATATAGTTTTCAAAGGAAGAAATTCAAGCTAATCATATAAAATATTTCAATCATTAACAATTAGAGAAATGCAAATTAGAGCATTTCTGAGGTTTTACTTCACACCTGTAATAATAACAAAGATGGCCCAAAAGGAAAATGATAAATGCTGGTAGGACTTTGATAAAACAGGCACACTAGTACACTGTTTGTACATCTATAGACTGTTAGTAGACTCATAAATTGGTCTAGCAATTTTGAAAATCAATTTGGAATTATACACCAAAAGTTATTAAATTGTACATAGCCTTTACCCAGTGATGCCACTACTGGCTCAAATCTCAAAGATATCAAAGAAGAAAATATCAAATCAAATCAAATTGGCCAGTGGCAGGGAATAAAAGAAAAGTTCCATATGTACATAAATATTTGTAGCTTCTATTTTTACAGTAGAAAATTGGAAACAAGGAGACACCCATCAGTTTGGAAATAGTTGGACAAATTATGGTATATGAATGTAACCCTTGGCTCAAAGGGCCAATTGTATGAGACTTTCTCCTTGTTGGTAGAGATTGGTTACTCAATATCCTGTGCCTTTAGGAGGGGTGAGCAGAATTGATGATAGCAAGAGAGATCTTGGGTTCTTCTGGTTTCCAGAACCAAGAGAGAAAATGTTAGATTCCAATCTCTCTTCAGATCACTGAAGTAAGAGAAAGACTTTGGGAAGAAGCTACCACATAGAAAAGTGGACAGTCTCTTGTGTCATTAGCCTCAGCTTACAACACTATAGACTCCAGGGCATTTCCCCTTGTGTTATATCTGAGACTCTCTTTCTCAACTGAACTGAATTATCTCACTCTCAAAAGGAGGGCACTTTTATGCTGTATTGTCTGGCATATATTCTCATACATATTATATGTAAAATGTATCATATATATTTTCTCTTTCTGGTTTCTATTTTACTCTTGATGGATGAGGATAAGTGGGTTTACTTGTTATTTACTATGTGAATTTATTGTGAAACTAGCATCTAGTGGGAAGAGGGTCAAGCCTTAGATATAAAGCTTGGGGTACTTTTCTCTCCCTAAAGAACAATGATCATGAGCTGTAGCTTGAACTTATGTTCAATATTACATATACAAATAATACATCTCCTATATGAACAGTATTTAAGGAGGAAAATAGCTATAATATTTGCCTGGTTACACCTCTTTTTCAGGAAAACAGAATGATCCACCATGGCTCTAACCTTCTCCTAATGCACCGGGGCAGGAATCAAAGTCTCCTTGGGAAGGGTTGAGGGAGATGATGTTGGAGGTGTCTGCTTTGCTTCCTTGTGAACCATTTCTAGATAGACCCATAGAAACCCCTGTAATCTACATAGACCAGTGATATATTACCCTCTACCATGAACATATTAGAATACTATTGTGTCATAATACTATTTTTCTGGGGAAGGTGGGTTGAAGCCCAGATGTGGACTACATATACGAAAAGTAATTTCAAGATGTAGAGAGCACTAGCCACTTTTAGAAAAAAGTTTTAATGTAAGAGCTGACATTTGACTTTTTTTTTAAGGAAGCTAGGTATTCTACAAGGTTGAATTGAAGAAAGGCTGAATTTCAGACATGGGAGAACTCCTACACAAAGATACAGAGATGGGAAATGGAATGATATATGCAGATAACAGCTAGTAGGTCTATTTGTAAAAAATGCATGGTGCTAAACTCTGGGGATTGAGATTCAATTCAATTAAATGAGCATTTATTAAGCACCTACTATTTGTCAGGCATTGGTGCTAAGATCTGGGGACACAAATATGAAAAAGAAAGTTACTGCCCTCAATGAACTTACAATCTAATAGGGATAAGATAACACAAAAGAGGTGGGGCATGTGGGGCACCAAGGGGTACTGAGTTCAGGTTCAGGAGCATCTTGTTTGTAGAGTTGAAACCATGCAGAGCAGTAGATGCAAAGTGAAGTGCTAAGGGTAAAACCAGTTCTTGTCCTAAAGGAATTCACATTTTAATGGAGGCAAAATGTAAATAATAAGGTATGTACATGATACATTGTTGTTTGTCCTTCATTCTAGAAGAGGACCATGAAGTCAAGGAGGTGATGCCATGACATGCATATGAGTTGGATTTAAGTGAAGGAGGTCACTTGATATATAGAGAGTAGGTGGAAGATAATCTGTAAGGGTAGAAGGAATTGGCGGCTGAAGGGACCATCAAAGGACTCTTCCAGTAGGTGGGATTTATGTCAAATTTTTGGAGGAAGTCAGTAAGAGGCAGAAGTGAGGAAGTAGAACTGTTGAAATGAAAATTCTTCATTTGGGCTTTCATACTGATTAAAGAGGCAAAACTCAGGTTAAAGAGAATTAAAAAGATTTTATTTTATTTTAAACTGAACAATAATACATTCCCCCCAGCCATTTCCTCATTATTCATATTGCAAAAGAAGAATCTGAAAAAAATGGAAAAATCACAAGAAAGAAAAAACAGAAAAACAAGAGAAGGGAAAATAGTATGCTTCAATCTGCATTCAGATGCCACACTTCTTTCTTGGATGTGGACCGTATTTTCCATCATGAGTCTTTTGGAATTGACTTAGATTATTGTATTGCTGAGAAGAACTAGGTCTATCAAAAATGGTCATTGTACAATGTTGCTGTTAGTGTATAATGTTTGCCTGTTTCTGCTCACTTCATTTAGTGCCAGTTCATGCAAGTCTTTCCAGGTTTTTCTGAAATCTGCTTGCTCATCATTTCTTATGGAAAAATAGTACTCCATTACATTCATATACTACAACTTGTTCAGTCATTCCCCAACTGATGGGCATACCCTCAATTTCCATTTTTTTGCCATCACAAAAAGAGCTGCTATGAATATTTTTGTACATGTGGGATCTTTTTCCATTTTTATGATCGCTTTGGGATATAGACCTAGTGGTAGTATTGCTGGATCAAGGGGTATGCACAATTTTTTAGCCTTTCTATCATAGTAAAGAGATTTTAAGGTATAACACACTGATGAGCTTATCACTGAAGATCAGCAATGGCTTTAGGGTAGGGACAGTTTTTATAGGTAACTTTAAAATAATCCACATAGGTCCACTTCAGCAAAAAGGGTTGGGCCCTTGAATCTCAGTTCCTCCCCAAGTTAGCAAAAAGGAGACAATTTGTTGGTAGGGGTATGTGACAAAGAGCAGTTGATAGAAAAACTGCAGACTTGGTATCTCCTTTCCCACCAGAGCCTCTCCCAACATTCTTTGATAAGCAGGTCTGGGAACAATAGGTAACTGTGTCAATATAACTTTTGACAGCACATTCTAGGAAATGGGGGGACTGGAAGATTGGAATGTTGTGTCTGAGGATCAGAAAATAGGCCAGTGGAGGGGAATAAAATGTAAGATGACAGCAAAGGACAGAAGAGACAAAGTTCTGAAGAACTTTAAAAGCCAAACAAAATAATTTACATTTGAATAAGATAATAGGAAGGTATTGGAGATGAAATGGTCAGATATGCTTTAGAAAAATAATTTTGGCAGCTGAGTAAAGGATGGCTAGGAATAGGGAAAGATGAGGCAAGGATACCAATTAGAAAGTCATTGCAATAAAAAGTGATGAGGACTAGAACTAGGGCAGCATATTTATGAGTGGAAAGAAAAAAGCATATATGAGAAATATTGTGAGGTTAGACATGACAAGATTTGAAAATAGATTGAATATGTGGGGTGAATGAGGATTTGTCATCCTTGGTTATAAGCCTGGGTAAGAGGATGATGGTGAGCTTGACAGTAATAGGGAAATTAAGGGAAGGGAGGTATGGGAAATTATGATGAATTCTGTTTTGGGCATGATGAATTTGAAATCCTTGTGGGATATATAATTCAAGATGCCCAAAAGGCAGTTCATAATGGATACAGAGATCTGAGAATCTTGTGCACAGAAATGCTAATTGATCCTGTGGGAGGTGGTATAATCATCAAGTGAGAGATTATAGTGAGGAATTTTTAACCTGGGGTCTGTGAACTTTTTTTAAAAAATATTTCATTAACCATTTCAATATAATTGGTCTCTTTTGTAATGTTTTATATTTTACTTTATGTATTTAAAATAATTATTCTGAGAAAGGATCCATAGGCTTGCCCAAGGGTTCCAAGACACAAAAAGGTTAGAAAACCCTGATGGGGAAGGAGAAGAGAAGAGGGTTTTTTGGGGATATCTACAAAGAGAATTTTTACTGGGATTATGAATCATCAAAAGAGGTTGACAACCACTGATCAGAGAGATAAGAGAAAAATTAGAAGAGAGTAATTTTACGAAAATCCAGGAAAGAGTGAGCTTCTAAGAGGAAGTGGTGGGCATTAATTGAAATACTGAAAATAGGTTAAAAAAAAGATGAGTCTTGAGAAATGATTATTAGATTGTGCCGTTAAACTCATTGGTGGCTTTGTAGAGAGCAGTTTCAATTGTAAGATAATCAGAATCTAGATTTCAGAAGGTTTACAACAGGTTAAGAGGATAGGAAGTGGAGGGACATAATGTAGATGGCTTTCTCAAAAAGTTGAGGTTAATAGAGAAAGAGAGCTAGCAGGGACAGTTAAATCAAGTGTATGTCATTTAAGGATGGGGAAGACGTGAATCTATTTGTAGGAAGCGGGGAAGGAAACAGAAGATATAGGATAAGAAAGAGGGGGAATGATGGTGGGGGCAATCTTCTGGAGATGATTATCTGAGATAGGGTTGAGGGAAGAGGTGGTGGGAAAATACATCTGCATGGCCTAAAATGAAGAAGCAAGGAGAAGGGGGAGCTCTTGGCAGAGGGGTTCACTCTTTTCAGTGAAATGAGGTTAGGTCTTCAACTGAGAGGTTGGGGAGGATACCATGGAGGATGGAGTAGAGCTGATTAAGTTGGGAGAAGCCACTGTGGATGGTAGGAGAACGATTGCTTTGCTAGAGTAAGAGTCCAGTTGAGATTACATAGCATAAATTTGTTCTGGTTCCAGTCAGCACATTTCATGATTTCTTCAAGCTCCATTCAGAAGCAAAGAAATAAAAGTGAAGACCGATGTTGGAAGTAATGTAAGTTAGAGGTAAGTTAGCAGGAAAGGAAAAGAATGAAAGGCATTTTAGAGTAGACAATTAAGTTGGTTCACTAAAACAGAGATGGGGAAGGTAAGAGAATATAATCAGTTCAGGGATATTGGTTTGAAAAAGAATCAAAGGAGAAGGGAATAGAGGTCATGATGAAGATGAAGAACAGTGTTAGGAGTTGTAAGGAATAGAAGGAAAAAGGAATAATAAAATTATGATAAGATAAATGAATTTCATAGTTAATAAACATAGAAGTAGAACAATTGTGGGTGATGGCAAGAGCCAGGATACAACTATCTCTGTGTATAAGTGAGGTGGAGTGGAGAAGTAGATCATAGAACCTGAACTGAGAAGTGAGAATATTTGAGGGAGCAGCATTATATATGTTGAAGTCACCTTGCATTAAAGCAGGAGTTGGGGAAGGAAAAATTGTAAGCCAAGCACTGAACTCATAGAGGAGAGTGTTCTAAGGTAGAGGGGTGGGGGAAAGGACAGGTATCAATAGATAATAGCCACCACTGGATTGGTAAATAGGAATACCATGAATCTCAGTGGAGAAAGCAAAGAGGTTTAAGATAAAAGGAAGTTTACTGATTATGGATCAGGTATCCCAGATGGATATTATGAAGGAGATTGGAGAAGTATGAGGTAACCATACAGAGGAGGGCTTAAAAAATTTTTTTTGGCAAGGCAATCTGGGTTAAGTCACTTGCCCAAGAGTCACACAGCTAGTTGAGTGTCAAGTGTCTGATGCTGGATTTGAACTCAGATCCTCCTGACTCTAGAGTCATGAAGAGGGCTTTAAATGCCATTCTGAACATATCAGTTAACCTGTAGGCAATAGAAATCAAACGAAGATTTTTAATTAAGGGTGTGATATTAATCAGATGTATATTTTAGGTATTTGGCATCTTTGTAGGAGGTGTATTAGAGGGGTGAAAGACTGAAATCATGAAGACTAATTAGGAAGCTATTACAATAGTTCAGCTGAGGGATGATGATAGATTGAATTAAGGGGGAGTCTATATTAGCAGACAGATGGGGATGGATTTAGAGGTGGAAATGATAAGACTTGGCAACTAAATGGGGACTCTGAAGAGAGATTTAATAAGGTGAATTTTAGTAGTAATAAATGTAAAATCTTACAGTTTGTATAAAAACCAATTTTTAAAATACAAGTTTAGGGAGATGACTAGATAACAGTTTGTCTCAACTCAATAAATCAGCATGCATTTATTAAGTGGCTACTTGGTCATGTTTTATAATCATGTGCTTATGGATCTAGATAACACACATTTATTTAAAGTATATACTTAGAAAAAGTCTCTCAGAGTATAAGCAATAGCTCCAATGATCTCTATAATCGCTATGTGACTATGTAGGGGTGATTTAATTTCTTTGAGCCTCAACTTTCTAGACTGTAAAATTGAAGTAATAATTATTGTACTACTTACCTATCTCATAGGGCAGTTGTGGTGAAATTGCCTTGTAAAAGAGGTAGTTACTTAGTTGATTCTTCTACCTCCATATAGAACAACGGTTTTTAACATTTGTGTGTGTGTGTGTGTGTGTGTGTGTGTGTGTGTGTGTGTGATGGACCCCATTGGCTATTGCTTTTTCTGTGGTAGGGGAGGGAGTGGAGTGCGGTAGAGAATTTGGAACTGAAAATAAGAATAAAATTGACTCTAAAAAAGAAAAAAAAACGCTACTTACCTCTCCCCCTAAAACCTATATGAAGGCTTCCACATCTCACTAGGAGTTCACATCCAAGTTTCCAAAATTAGTCACATTTATTCTCTCTTTTTTTCCTTAGTTGAAAGCAGATAGCATGGTGGTAGAAGCAGACATTTTACCAAACCCCAATCTCCTAAATAAAGAAGAAAAGGCACTTTGGTGACCTTTTCTGGATATTGTCTAGGGGCTGATACTTGGATTCCTATGCAGAACATTTGTTTTAAGTGATTGTTCAGTTACAGTCTGAGGGAATACTGCATTCTGACCCTTGGACAGGGGAATTCAATCCTGATTAATTTTGACTCATTGCTGGTAACTAGAATTTTCAGTAACAACAAAGATTCATTTCTGTAACTCTTTACGGTTACAAAGCAATTGACTTCCACTTTCTCATTTGATTCTCCAAGTAGCCTTATGAGAGATATAGATCAAGTGATTTTTGTAACACAAAGTAGGAAACCTCAATCTTGCATTTTTCTAAAAGATCTTGGTATTTCTATGTTTGAAGTCAAGTACTGCTACCCTTGCTAGAATCAATGCCTTGAAGGGAGAAAGACTGGAAAGAAGCCAACACGTAGAACTTGTACCATGTCTCTATTCCCAGTTTACTGCTATAGAGGCTTTGGTGAATTTCCCCTTAGGTAAGATCTGGGACTCTCTTGGTTGAGTGGATTTATCCCACTCCCAAAGGGAGAACTCCCTCAATCTGCATTGTCTGGCATACATTCTCCTACATTTACTTTCTCTGATTTCTGTTTTGTGATTTTCTTGAATAAATGGGTTTATTTGCTATTTGCTATGTTTGTTTAGTGTGGAACTAGTATTTGGTGGGAAGGGAGTCAAGGCTTGGATATACACCTTGGGGTCCCCCTTTCCCTGTTAAGAACTAGTGATAAGGAGCTTAGTTTGAATCTAAAATTTACTTTCCATACACTAAAACTATTAGAGAGAGCAGTTAGATATAATTCTATCCAGGTATCCCTTTGCTGTGAGGAAAGAAGAGAGGCCAGCCTCTGGCCCCAACCTTCTGGTTCCTCTCCTATTAGGAGCAAAGACTCCCTTGGAGAAAGGTCAGAGGAGGCAGACATTGGAGATGTCATACACAAAACTCCATGCTACATTTGCTATTGTAATTACTTAAGGAAATAGCATGTCTGAAGTAGTTTTAGCACTTAAGGAAGTTATATTAATATTAATTGATATTAATATGATAAAGATGATTTATCCATGATCATACAATAAGTGTTAGAGCCAGTATTCCAAACCAAATGTCCGGATTCCAGGTCTGAGGCTCTTCCCTCTACAAAACACAGCCTCTTAACAGTTGCATTAACATTTTTGAGCAGTAGGGTTCAAGGTAACATTCGCAAAGGCCTCTATCAGGAACATGAGACTTTACCTTCAGAAAACAAATATACATGATTTCCTAGATATTGCTTATCCATCTCCCCAGCACCTTGGAGAGCATTTCTGTTTCTTCTCCATAGTTTTAGGGCATTTACCTTCATCTGTCAATTTCTTGATTTGGATATAGATCAAGTGATTTTTGTAACACAAAGTAGGAAACCTCAATCTTGCATTTTTCTAAAAGATCTTGGTATTTCTATGTTTGAAGTCAAGTACTGCTACCCTTGCTAGAATCAATGCCAGTTCTCTTGAATCAAGAACTGCTACTCCAAATGTCCTCCTAGCCCCAATCCCCCTGTTCTCCAGTGGGACTCTGAGCAATTCCTACCTTGAGATTGAAAAGAAATTCATCATGCAGGCATCTCTCAAAGTATGTTCTGGAATAAAATACTGGTTACATTTGTATATTTGGGCATTTACAAAGCCAGAAAAGAAGTTGGAGCATAGGTATATGTAAGGATTGGAATGTGGAAGAAAGAGGGAATATTCCAGTGACTCACATTCCTCTCCTAGGCAGTAAGTATTATATAGGGTGTCCCAAAGGTCTTAGTGCAATTGAAAACTTAAAGCTTAAAACTGCACTACGACTTTTGGGACAGCTTGTATAAGGAAAAAGGACAAACCAACCAACCCTTGCTTACACTTATGAGCAGTTTTTTGTTGCCCTATGAAGGAGTATAACAGGTAGAGAAGGGCACCAAGGAATGAAAGAAAACTTGATGACAAAAAACCTGCATTTGACACTTTCCAGCTATGTCAATTGGACAAATCACTTCTTTTTGAGACCTAACTTTCCTTATCTGTGACATGGACATAACACTTTGAGCTGCTACCCAGGGCTGTTGTGAGAAAAGGGTTTTGTAAACACCATTATTATTATGGAAATGGGATTTGTTTAGAAAGCTCTGGAAGGATACTAGCGACTTTTCTGGTATGAATTTATTTCATTTTATAGGTGAGGGATCTGAAACAGAGAAACAAAGCAACTCTTTTGAAGACACACAGCTAAGTAGGATGTAAGCAGGAAATATAAATAAATTCTTCTGTTTTTAATTCTTTCAGGTTTTTCAGAGACTCAGTATTATAGGTAAGACTA
Source organism: Gymnobelideus leadbeateri (assembly GCA_011680675.1). Taxonomy (NCBI): domain Eukaryota; kingdom Metazoa; phylum Chordata; class Mammalia; order Diprotodontia; family Petauridae; genus Gymnobelideus; species Gymnobelideus leadbeateri. The sequence goes on along the minus strand of WOXC01008808.1, from coordinate 13,307 downwards.
TACTGGTAAGGATTGGGCAAAGTCACCAATCTCACTTTCTACTCTGGAGCCATCTGAGTCCAATGGCAAGATATAGATATTTGATCAATGCTTATTGATTGACAATTTTGTGAAGTAAGTGCTAGTATCTCCATTCTACATGTGAAGAAACAGAGGCAGATAAACGTTAAGTGACTTGTTCAGGGTCACACAGCTAATGAGTATGGGTGAGGCAGGATTTGAATGCTAAGGCTGGAGGACTGATTTAAACTCAGATTCCAAGTTTCTCAGTCTTCCTAGTACATTACACTGAAGGCATATATATATATATATATATATATATATATATATATATATAAAATTTATGTATGTATTTTTTTCATTCTGAATTTTTTTAGCACCTTTTCTTTAAACTTATCACATTGCAATGTACTTTATAGAGAGTTGTTTCTCCTAGCATTTTATCTGGATCACTTCTTTACTCTTGTCTTATTCTGCCTCATCTTACAGTATCATGGATTTGTCAGATTTGCCCAAGTTCTCCAAAACTGTGTTCTTTTAGGACAGGACCTGCATGTCTTAGTTCATCTTGGAATATTTAGCACCTACTGCAGTGTTTTACATATTTTTTCTTTGTTTGTTTTTGGACAGAGATCTGTGATTACATTCATAAAGGGAACTTAGATATGGAAACATCTCTAATAATCTAGGTGCCCCCCTTTCACAGCTTATTGTGTTAGAGCTGCCTGGGACAGTGAGAAGCTACTTGCCTGGGGTCACATAGACTGAATGTGTCAAAGGAAGGACTGGAACCCTGGTCTTCTGACTCTGGGGCTAACTATCCACTACCCACACTCTTGTAGAAAGCCCTTGTGTGGATAGTGGGCAAAAAAAAATGGTGCCTCAACTGATCTTGCAAACACTACCTCTTCTCCAAGCAAATAATAACAATAACTTCTAGTCCAAAGTGGAGGAAGGGGTGGGGGAGGGGAGAGAGAGAGAGAGAGAGAGAGAGAGAGAGAGAGAGAGAGAGAGAGAGAGAGAGAGAGAGAGACTTAGATTATTCTGGCATCCTCCTTTTCAGTTTCCCTGACAACTCCTAGCCTTGAAATTGCTTCAGATCAATAATTATTCAATTTATGTCTGGAAATAGAGATTTTCAAAATTTCTATATAAAAGAGAATTTATCTTCTTTTCCAGTTTTTCCCCCAGTTTTCCTACTATGTGACATGGTAAAGTTATATGTTTCCTTTTTTATTTCAGTTATAGGAACTAAATAAATTTGACAAATATATATTGACTCAAAGAACATTGATGGGCATAGAGTCAGAAGACAGATTTAGAAGCTAATTCTTTCACTAAATACCTTTCAGTAGCTAGGACAAATAACAACATTGGAATAAATTGAACCATCAATAAGCACTTATTATTATCATATATTACATATATTATATATAATTAGATATATGTATTTAGTAGAATAGAAGACGATTGTATGTAAAAATAAAAATCTCTGTTTTATAGAGTTTGCTTTCCTTTTAAGGATATAATACATTCAATATGTAGCTGTTTTTATTTTGGGATCATAGTGGGCATATTCAAAAAGGCTCATCACCAAAAGGCCGGCCACCTGGTGATGATGTTGCTTTTGGCCACAGGAATTCAATAAATCATTTACTGAGACACAGAAGGGGTTACACTATGTAGACGGAATGCATACCCTGTGGATAACACAAAGGACATTTTATTGTACATCGATCTTATGTCACATTTACTCACATTGAGGTTCTGCCACACTTGTCTGTCTATTCATAGCATAATATGACTCTCCTTTTTTTCCTTATATATTTTCATTTTTTTACATCATTTTCACTTTACACTGACTCTCTTCCCTCCCTCCCTCCCTTCTCACCAGCACAGAGTTCTTCCTGTAACAAATAAGTATGAAAAATAGATCAACATATTGTCCCTGTCTGAAAACGTATGACTCATTCCCCACCTCCAATCTATTACCTCTGACTGGAGGCAGGAGGCAGCCATCATAACACATGATTTCAGTTGCTGCATTGATTGTATCTCTTAGGTCATTCATTGTTTATCTTCCTTTACATTATTACATTATTGCTCTCTTGGTTGTGTTTGTTTCACTCTATTGCTTCATTAAAGTATCCCTAAGTTTGTCTGAATTTTTCTTATTGTTCAGTAATATTCCATGGCATTCATACACCACCATTTTAAAGGATTACACAGGCATAAATCTAGAGCTGTAAGGGAACTTAGGGCCATTTAGTTCAACACCCTAATTTTTACAGAAGAAAAATCTGAGGTCCGAGAGGCCTGCTCAAGATCACACAAGTAGTAAGCATCAGACTCCGAATTTGAATCTAGGCCCTCTGACTCCAGAGTCAATCCTCTTTGAGACAATCAACAGGAATTTATTAAGTACCTAGGAGTGCTGTGCTAAATGTTAGGGATACAAAGAAAAGCAAGAGACAGTCCCTGCTCTTAAGGAGCTCGTGGTATGATGGGGGTGACAATATGTAAGCAATTATGTATAAACAAGTTATATTCAAGTTAAGTTGGAGATAATCAACTGAAGGAAGGCACTAAACTTTAGGGAGATTAAGAAATTCTTCTTGTAGAATGTGAGGGATATCTTGCAGTGAAGTTTCCCCATTCTGAAAAATCAAATCTAGAGTAGCTTCAGCATCCCACTAGGCCTAAGGTCACCTGACCTTATAGGAATCTGGGACTTACAGCAATGGAGACCCTCCCTAGTGCCACCTTAGCATGAGATATGCCAAATAAGGATACTTTCCTGGCCTTGCATTGGACACCTACATGGTTTTGTGTTCTTTGTCTCCAAGATAGATTCCAGTGCTTAGGTTGTGAACCCCACTAATGAGAGTGGAGGCCAGTTGGGGGTTGGGCTTCTGCATTAAAAGGTATATAACCACGGGCTTGCTTACACATGTTGCCCTCTCCCTGGCAGATGCCATTTGAGTGATAAGGGTAGAGTCCTTTCTCATGAGGAAGAATAAAGACCTTTTCTGATCTCAGACGCAGACTCCAAACTCTTTTAGCTGGGATTTGAAGTTAGGGAGATAAGGAAGGAGAGAATTCTAGGCATGGGCAGTAGGTAGCCAATGAATATGCACAGAGTGAGAAAATGGGGTAACTTCTTTGCAAGGAATAGCAGAGAGGACAGTGTCCCTGGATCACAGAGCACGTGGGGGTGATGGGAGTTAGATGTAAGAACACAAGAAAGGTAGACGAGGAGGTAGGGCATGTTATGAAGAGTTTTAAATGCCAAATGAAGGATTTTATGTCTGATTTTGGAAGTAATATGGAACCACTGTTTTTTTTTTTTTGAGGGGGGAAGGCAGGGCAATTGGGGTTAAGTGACTTGCCCAAGGTCATATGGCTAGTAAGAGTCAAGTGTCTGAGGCCAAATTTGAGCTCAGGTCCTTGTGACTCCAGGGCTGGTGTTTTATTCACTGTTCCACTTAGCAGCCCCACTACTGTGATTTATTAAGTAGGGGGCAACATATTCAGACCTGCCCTTTAGGAAGATAGGTTTCATTATTGAATGGAAGATGGACTGTATTGTAGAGAGACTTGAAACCCTTTGGTCATTATTTTCATCTCCCTTCCACCTAAATCTTGCACTCCACCCTTGGATCCTAGAACTTGGTTGCCTTATTTTACTTTGGAATCTTCCATCACATTTTCTAGCCATCTCTATACCATGTCTCAGGGTATATATATATATGCCTCCTTCTGCTTGCTACCACTCCTTTATGTGCTGTCTTCTCACAGTGAAATGTAAACTCCTTGAGGCAGGGACTATCTTGCTTGTATTTGTTTCACTAGTGCATGTTGCTTAATAAATGTTCTATCTATTCATCAGTTTTTCTGTTGTCTCATGCTTGGTTCTCCAATTGATGGACTCCCTTTTTGTTCTACTTCTTTTCTAACAAAAAAGGTTGCTAAAGATAATTTTGGTTGCAGAGCCAAGGTGGTGGAGTAGAAACAGCACTTCCATAGTGCTCCAGCCCACTCCACTTCAAAATTATGTAAAAGGGGGACTCTGAACAATGAGGAGAAGAATGCCTTAAAAAACCGAATTTGCCAGATGGAAAAAGAATCTCAAAAGCTCACTGAGGAGATTCATTCCCTCAGAATTAGACTGGAGCAAATGGAAGCTAGTGACTTTATGAGAAATCAAGATGCTGTTAAACAGATCCAAACAAATGAAAGAATAGAAGGCGGACCAAACAAGAACTGGAGAGCATTATAAAATGCAAAATGGATAATTTTGATTACCTTAAATTGAAAAGTTTCTGTACAAACAAAGCCAATGTAACCAAGATCAAGAGGGAGGTAGGATTTTGGGAAAGAATTTTTACAACTTATGTCTCTGATAAAGGACTCATTTCTAAAATATACAGAGAATTGAGTCAAATCTATAAGAATACAAGTCATTCCCCAATTGATAAATGGCAAAGGATATGAACAGTCAATTTTCATAGAAAGAAATTAAAGGTATTAATAAGCATATGAAGAAATGCTCTAAATCACTATTGATTAGAGAAATGCAAATCAAAACAACTCTGAGATACCACATCCCTCCAGTCAGAGTGGCTAAGATGACAAAACAGGAAAATGACAAATGCTGGAGAGGGTGTGGGCAAATTGGAACACTAATGCATTGCTGGTGGAGTTGTAAACTTATCCAACCATTCTGGAGAGCAATCTGGAATTATGCCCAAAGGGCTATAAATAATTTCATACCCTTTGACCCAATAAGCAATACCACTTCTAGGGTTATATCCCAAAGAGATCATAGGAGTGGGAGGAAGACCCATATGTACAAAAATATATATAGCACCTCTTTTCATGGTTGCAAAGAATTGGAAATTAAAGGGGTTCCCTTCAATTGGGGAATAGCTAAACAAGTTGTGGTATATGAATGTAATGGAATATTATTGTGCTATAAGAAATGAGGAGGAGACAGTTTTCATATTTACCTGGAGAGGCTTATACAAGCTGATGCTGAGTGAGAAGAGTAGAGCCTGGAGAAATTTGTATACAATCACAGACACAACATATGTGTGATGACCAACTATGACAGACTGGACTCTTCTAAGCAATGCAGTGATATAAGTCAATCCTGAAAGACTCATGAAGGAGAAAGATGCCTACATCCAGAGAAATAACTAGAAAGAACTGAGCTTGAATCCTGATGGAAGCAAACTAATTGATCTTTTTCTTTTTATTGTTTGGTTTTATTTCTTCTTTACCATTTTTCATCCCATCTAGTACAATTTGCTTTTGTAACTTGACTAATGTCTAATGTGAAAGTATTTGCAGATCCTTTACTGGAATATGTACGGTCCTGGGGGGAGGGAGGAGAAAGGGAAGGGAAATTTGAAACTCAAGGAACCATGGAATTGAATCTTGTAAATTAAAAATAAATAAATAAAAATAAAAAAAAAGGAAGAATAGAAGGCAATGTGAAATATCTCATGGGAAAAACCACTGATCTGGAAAATACATCCAGGAGAGATAATTTAAAAGTTATTGAACTACCTGAAAGCCATGATCAAAGAAAGAACCTAGAAATCATCCTTCAAGAAATTCTCAAGGAATAATATTGCCCTGATGTTTTAGACCCAGAGGGCAAAATAGAGGTTGAAAGAATCCACAGATCATCTCCTGAAAAAGATCCCAAAAAGAAAACTTAGAGGAATATTATAGCCAGGTTCCAGAATTCCCAGATCAAGGAGAAAATACTGCAAGCAGCCAGGAAGAAACAATTTCAATATTGTAGAAACACAATCAAAATAGCACAGGACCTGGCAGCTTCTACATTGAGGGATTGAAGGGCATGGAATATGATATTCTACAGGGCCAAGGAGCTGGGATTAAAACCAAGAATCACCTACCCAGCAAAACTGAGTATCTTGTTTCAGGGGAAAATATGGTCATTCAGTGGAATAGAGGACTTTCAAACATTCTTGGGGAAAAAACCAGAGTGGAATAGAAAATTTGACATTCAGACACAAGAAGCAAGAGATACTTGAGAAATCACTATGAACTTATCAAAGTTAAACTATTTACATTCCTACATGGAAAAACAATAACTGTGACTGATGAAACCTTTCTCAGTATGAAAATAATTGAAGAAGGGTATATGGGCATATGAATACATATGTGAATGTGTGTACATATGTTTACAGTTATACATGGATAGAGGGCACAGGTTGAAATTGGTGGGAAGGGGTGATACTTAAGGGGTGAAGTTAAGAGGTGAGAGAGGAATGTGGCAAGAGGAGATGGGGAGAGACAGGGTAGGGTAAACTATCTCATGTAGAAGAGGCAAGGTGAAGTAGTCACAGGGGAGGGGAAGAACAGGAAGGCAAAAAGTCAAAACCACATTCTCATTGAATTTGGTTCAGGGAGAGAATGACATACATACTAAATGGGATATCTCACCCTGCAGGAGAGTAGGAGGGAGGGGGATGAGATTGGGGATGATGGAGGGGAAGGCATGCTGGGGGGAGGTGAGGTTGGAGGCACCCACTTTTGAAGAGGGACAGGATCAAAGTAGGGAATGAACCAGGTTGGGGGTGGGATTGGTGGGAAGGAAATATAGTCAGTCTTTTATAATGTATCTACTATGGTAATGTTTTGCATAGCTATACATGTACAACATATACTGAATTGCTTATCTTCTCAGCAGGAGTGGGTGACAAAGGATGAAGGGAATGGATCTGGAATTCGAAGTTTTAAAGTTAAGTGTTTCAAATATATATATACTATTATTAATGCTATTTTGCATGTAATTGGGAAATAAGATGTATAGGCATTGGGGCACAGAGACTCACCTTGCTCTAATGGAAAAGTTGAAGGGGGTATGGGAGAAGATATGGGAGAGAGCATATTGGATGAGGGGATATCTTCTGGGACTGCTATTCTGGGGTGGTGGGTAGGGGAAAATGGGGAAAAATTGTAACTCAAAATCTGGCGCAAATGAATAATGTAAAGCAGAAGTTAATAAAGCATTTATTAAAAAATGATAATTTTGGATATTTAGAAATTTTACTCTATAAGGGGAATTTTTTGATTTTTTATTTCCTCTCATTCCTCCTGTAACTTTTGGTTAACTGAAAACCTATATTCTGTAAATATTAACCTCATCTGACCAAAACCTATCTCATGGGATGTGAAAATTCACTTAAAGCCTTAAACCTTCCTTAGATATGAAGCCAGAGGAAGAATCTCAACTGTCCTTGACTCCTTGTCACATGTATCTTTACCCTCAATCTGCCTATTTTGAATCCTGTAAATGAAGTTTAATTTGTAACCTGACTTAGTCTACCTATAGAGTTTGCTTGTCAAGGTTTGTTTCCTTAGAGGATGTTTGAAATTAAGACTCTGTTTAAGTTTGTTTATCTCTTATGACATTGAAGGAAATATGCTAGTATTAATCTGTATTTTTTTTATTTCCTCCCTTGCTTCCTTCTTTCCTTCCTTCCTCACTTCCTTCCTCCCTCCTTCCCTCCCTTTCTCTCTCTCTCTCTCTCTCTCTCTCTCTCTCTCTCTCTCTCTCTCTCTCTTTCTTTCTTTCACCTAAGAGGAATGTACAAAATCACAGTATATAAAAGAGTTCCTTGTCATTAATTTTATTTTGCATATAAAAGGGCTTATTAGAATCATAATGATTGTTCATATTTATGATTTTCTCTGGTGCTTGAACTTAATGCTTGACTATAATAAAAATTTCTGTGTTATGATGAATATATTTTGGCTGCAGTTATCAACCATGTGAACTGAAAGAGGAGATATTTTTACAATAAAAATTCCTTTCTTTGACCTCTTTGTTGTATATTCCTGGTAGTGAGATTACTGAGTGGAAAGGTATATACAATTTAGTGTCATTCAATACATAATTATATATTGTTTTCTAACCATTCTGTGGTTGGACTAATTGAGTTTCACCAACAGTATACTAGTGTGCTTTTGTTTCCACAAAACTTTCAATATTTGGCATTTTTAATAAGCTGATGGGTGTGAGGTAAAACCTGAATTATCATTTTTATTTCAATTATTATTAGAAAATTGGAACGTTATTTCATACGGTAACTGATAGCTTGCAATTTTTCTTTTGAAAACCCTAGTGTGCTAAGCTTATTGACATCTGTGAATTTGGAGATTGCATTGTATAATCACTCTCACTTCTGGATAATCCATTAATATAAGAATAATACCTGTATACATCTCAGGAAATGTATGCTATTCACTCTTCTCAGGGCAGAGGTAGCTAAGAGAAAAATTCAGCTATTCTTATCCCATTGTTTCTTATCCTTAAATCATAAACAAACTTAAGTCTCCCTTACCACATCATGGTAGCCCAACTACAAAATTTTCTTTACTCCTGTCTTAGTAGTTCCTCTCCAGCTTACCATTTTCTGTCCATGGCCATTACCTTTAATTACTAAATTGCCACTAGTGCTTCCAATAATTTCTTACAGTGCTATAGCCTTTATCAGTTAAAAAAATTTTTTAAAGAGCTTTCAGATGAATTTGTTTTCACACCAGCTCTGGAAGAAGGTATTGTTAAGTATTAATATTATGTCCAGTTTTGTAGACAAGGAAACTGAAGCTCAGAAAAATTAAGTGACTTGTCAAAGGTCACCTAGGTAGCAGATAGCAGAGTTACTCCCCAAAATATGGTCTTTAAATTCTTCAACCAGTGTTGAGTTCACTATACCAATTTATTTCTCAGTCACTTACTTATACATACCATCACATGGCATACTAATAAAAAAACAAACAAACAAACAAACGCTGGACTTGGTATCAAAGGGCCTGGGGTGTAATCTTACTTTGCTACTTTTCCTTATGTGACCTTGTACAATTCATTTTTACTCTCTAGGCCTACATTTCTTTAAATGAAGGTCTTTATCTATATCGGGGGTGGGGAACCTTCAACCTCTAAGCTACATGTGGCCTAAGCTAGAAGATTCCAAATTTACCTTCTAGGTCTAATAGTCTCTGCTCCTCTATATGTACTGTCCATTCTATCCAAAAGAAAGAATTCCTGGTTGAATGTAATTCATTGTAAAACTCCACCAATTTAAGGGCTTCCTCTGGCTCCTCATGCTTATTTGGAAACTAGGGCTACCGAAAACTCATAAAGCAGTGGATTTCTCACATGAATTTGTCTCAAATATAAACCGGGTCTTCTCTGTGCCTGATATCCAAAGGAAAAGCAACAGATTTTGTCATCCAGATGTTGGGAAATATCATCTAGATATTTAGCTAACTGGAAAATAAAAGAACTCTGGGAAAGTGACAATTATCTATTTTCTTTTGACTGTCTTTGTGTAGTACAGTCAGAGAGTCAAAATATTGATAGTCTGAAGAAGCTAAATTTAAATATTAATTGAGTGGTCTCCCTCTACCATGTCCTCTCTCCACCCCCCATTCAGGGAATAGAACACATCTGGCAAGGGGATCAATTGAGTACTCAAGGTTTTGCAGCAAGTGATAAGCAACCATCCAACTAAGTACCCAACTCTTTCTTAGACAGTTGAAGTAGGAGCTTCACTTAAACCTGCATTGCAGTGAGACATTGTCCAAAGCCCATTTGTGGGGTGGGGAATAATCTGTTTAAACAAATCAAAGATTGAGCTAGATTCCAAGTAATAAGAACCAAGTTTCTAGAACTTGAACAATTCATATGAAAATATTACAGATAACTTCTTACAATTCAACTAAACTAATAGCAACAGTGGTTCCCCACCTTTTTGTTTTCATAATTTCTTTATTGTTTGGATGAGAAAAAAGAAGCTTGTGTGTTTGCCCAAGGTCTTTGTTGAATTCACATCTCATTTGATAAGCAAAAAAAAAAAACACTGGGCTTGAAATAAAGGGAGCCCTGATTTGAATCTCAAATTTGCCATGTGCTAGATGGGTTGCTTTAGACAAGACACTAAAGCTCTAAATGAACCCTTTTAGCTCCAAATTTGCATGAATCTTTGAATACTGACCTTACATTTGTCTTCCCTGGTCATAGCTTGAAGGAAGATAGGAATAGCTTCCAAATTATCTGAAGCCTGGAAGACAACATTTGGGACAGAAGAAAAAGATGATGACGGATTGGTTTTATTTGATCCTCTACTATTGGGAAGATTAGCATATGTCCATAGTCATTTCTGCGGTTGTGATTTTATTCACACACACAGTGTGGCAGTGGTATATGTGTGTATGTATGTATATGTATACATATGTATGTATTTATATATGTATATGTGTGTATATACATATGCATGAAAATATGCCTTTGTAAAATAATATACACGTGCTATTCAGCTGCTTTGTATTTAATTAAAAATATATGCATGAAGAAGGCAAGTGAGATAATTCATGGAGAGCTGGATTTGGAGTCAGGAAATGAGAAGTCAAAACAATTTGTGTGATCACAGGTAAATTAATTAACCTACCTGAATTTCATGCAACTTTTTATCATTTATCAACTAAACTACGGATTGCTTGTGATCTGTCTTGGCTGGCTAGGTTTGTCTCATACTAAAGAAATCACATATCCTTCCAATATCTGAGTAAATGCATAGAATGAAGAGTAGAATACATGATGAGATAAGCTCCTTCCCTACTATTGGTATCAGTAAGAATGCTCTTCCATCTTCTTTCCATCTATTCCAATTCTGCTTACTATCAAGGCCCTGCTTAAGTACCACTTTGCATAAAGTATTCCCTTAATTACTCCAAGCCTTATTGGTCACTTCCTCTGCTTAATTCACGACAGAAAGTCTGCATGATACAATATTAAACTCGTGTCAAGGATTCGTGCTCTAATTAATGTGAGGTTTCCAATTTGCAACTCATCTACATCTCAGTAGATAAGCTTTAAGAGCATTACCTGATATCAAAGAGGCTATTTGGCTTACCTGTGGTCACACAGCTAGCAAATAGCAGAAATGCAATGTGAATTCACATCTTCCCCATTCTAGGGCCAGGATTCTATCCCTGTGCCATGCCGCCTTTCAAAATACTTCTTGTATTGTTGACTCATTATCTTTTGGTTAGTCTTATCTTTCTAAGTGGCTAATGTATACTTTGAGAATAAGGGTCATATATTATACTTATTCTGTACTATACAGTAATATAGCATCTTCTATACTGTTTTTACATTGCTTTGTAGAATGTTGGGCACTATGTTAAGCAATATTATACATGGATATGAGCAATATATGTTACTTCTTATCCTATTCTACCATATGCTATTTTTATATTGCTTAACATAGTGTTGGGCACATAAACTGTTAGTTTTATTCCAGTAGATAATTCTAATTATGCTGTACAACTGGACAAAAAGATTTCATGACCCCTTATTGCCCATAGAATAAATTCAAACTTTCTTTTTTTAGGATAGCCACAGTCTGGCTCTATCTGGTCTTGTTTTCATTTTCTTCTACTATACTCCTTCACACTCTGTTTCTAGCTACGTTGGACAGCTCCATGTCTTCTGACTATGCTCTGAGCTTCCTTGAATGGCTTCTTTCCCCATTCCATTTCTTTCTGTCCAATCCTATCCACCCTTTGAGGATCAACCAAATGCCTTCACTCCCACGAGTGCTTCTGCTTCCTAGACATATACCATCTCTTCTCCTTGACCCCCACCTTGCAATGATCAAATCTCCTTCAGAATATTTCAGCGCTTTGTATTTTTCTTATACATTCACATTCCAATTGTTCTTTTCATGAGTGTGTGTGTGTGTGTGTGTGTGTGTGTGAGTGTGTGTGTGTATCCACCTGACCCACCCTTTTAGGCTGTAAACACCATCATCTTATGGAGTAAAACTCAGTGCCCAGATCTTATTTAACTTCCTGCCTCTCTCTGCATATAGATCAGGACTTTGCACACACCAAGTTTTTGTTAAGAGTTTGTCAAAAGAATGAATGAATTGGTCTTTTTTGGAGCAAGTACACATACTAAAAACTGAAGCACAGTAAAGAGAGTAAGGTAGTGGGTTTCCCCTCTTTGTAGGTCTTCAAGCAGAGGCTGCATGGCCATTTGTTGGGTATATCATAAGGAGAATTCCTTTTTTGTATGAGTTGGACTAGATGGCCCCAAGATCTCTTCCAATTCCCAAATTCTGTGATGTTTACATTTTATAGGAGAGTTTGGTACAGATTCCAGAAAGTTAAGCTCTAGGTTATTGTTTAAGTTATTAAAAAAGACACCAAACAACTGAAAATAAAAAGTTTTCTCAAGGGAAGTCTTTAAGTTAAACAGAAGAAAACACCATTTTCCTTGAAGTATTTTTTTTGCTTTTGTTTTTTGGAGGGCAATTGGGGTTAAGTAACTTGCCCAAGGTCACATGGCTAGGTTTTTATTTGTGTGTGCATTAAGTGTCTGAGGCGGGATCCAAACTCAGGTCCTTCTGACTCCAGGGCCGATGCTCTACTCACTGCGCCACCTAGCTGCCCCTCCTTGAAATATTTTAAACAAACCATAGTATTAAGGATTTTCCATTCTTCCATTTATACCACAATTTCCCCAAAGCAAAGTTGGCTTTGCCAGTTTAGAACAATGAATGGCTATTCCAAATATACTTGCTCCCTTTTTCTCCTTCTTGTTGCTTTTCTTTAAGTTGGTCCTTGATGGCTACTAAGCATCCCCAGCTGTGCTCTCCTGAAAGTAGAGCCTTTAAATTGTCTTTGTTTGGCTTGCCTTGCTTTTAGGGGAAAAGCATATCAAAGCCAACCTCGCTGTGAGGGGCTAGGGATGCTTAGCCTAGAGAAGAGGAGACTTGGGGGTGGGAAGCATGACACCAAAACTGTTTCAAGTATTTGAAGAAGTCTCCTGTGGAGGGGGGAGGGATTTAACTTGACTAGTTCCACTCCAGAACAAAGAGAGTACAGAGATGCTGATTTAAGCTTGATGTAAGGATAAACTTTCTAACACCTTTTTCTATCCTAACATACTGTGAGCTGCCCCTGGAGATAGTGGACTCTCCTTTGCTAGGAGTCTTCGAGAAAGGCTTGGACCATTTCTCTTGGATATTGCAGGGGACATCCTGGTATAGGTACAGACTAGACTAGATGGCCCCTGAGGTCCCTTCCAACTATGAGGTTCTGGGGGCCTGTGATGCTTTTGTGGCTTGGCCTAAATTTTAGTTAGACAGTTTATTAAACACTCAGCATGTGTCAGCAGCTAAAAAAAATTAGGGAGAGGCCTGTTTCACAAGTCCTGCTCTAGATATTGTTGCAAAGCCTCATGATCTGAGGGAGTATCA